>OZ022416.1:38527116-38604766 GCA_963989365.1 Rhimphoctona megacephalus | reverse complement strand
ACGACAAAATGCGAATTAATATCAACTTAAACAAGGATTGTGATGTGTAAAGGAAAATGGAGCGCGAGATAAAGAGAGACAAAGAAATTTTCCGGGATTGAATCGAGGGTAGCCCGGAGAAGGTCGGGAGTAAGTGAATCGCAAAAGAGAGAGAGAGAAAGAGCGGGATATATAGAAAAGCAAAGAAAATGAGTAGGAGAGGAGTTGAGAGTGGGGGAGGTGTGTACCGGCTGGGAGTCTTCCCGCATTGAGGGGTAGGATTCCACGCGTGTTGATCATCCCCTCCCGAAGTTTCAGAGTTTAAATGGCTTCAGATCGAAGTTCTCTCAAAACAACAACAACAAATGTGACACTTATGGAATTCGCCAAATTTCGAAGCAATGAAATATTATTTTATTTAAATAACATTGATTTTGAAAAATAATTACAAAAACGTACCCTGGATCGTTGGGAACCTCGGCGAAGGATGCACTCGCAACAATTTCCTGGCTCTGAGGTTCCATGATGCACAGGGTATTAGACGATTATTTAATAATAATAATATTTATCTATCGATTTATTATTTTTGTTGCTTCGTATGAAGCCGATGACTTTTTTTTTTGCCCCGCACTGACAAACACCACTAGAATATTTTATTTCTTTGATTTCTCTTCTTTGACCTCTTTTTTTTTTGAAATTTTCTTTTTTTATTTCACTGAGAATGATATATCTATTTTTTGATGCACAAAATCACTCACACCCACACGCGGAGATGAGAAGAGGACAAACACAGAAGAACACAAACACACACACGGAAAATCCGCAGAGATCTTGTCTACACACTATCTCGATCTCGCTTTCTCTCTTTCTCTCGCTCTCTATCTCTCTCGCTTTTGGCTTGAAGCGCGCCCGCGCTCTTCGTACCTCCTTCCTTGTTTTTTCGCGCGTGCGTAAACTCTACTGTGTTAGTGTGCTTGCGTGTGTGTATTTTGCCACTAGCCGGGTAAACTCGACGCCGCACTTGCACGCTCTTGAAAAATCCTTTCGAGCTTTATCCCAGACTTTCCTCGGGATCTTTACCAGCTTTAAACGCTTCGAACTTTGGTTTTCGCGATGGTTAGTTTTTATTCTTTTATTCTTCGAATTCCGTATCAAGAGCGTTAAAATTGTGCTTCTTTATTAGACGATAATTATTGAGGTTGACGAGAATTAACGAGAGGGCCGTAATTCCTTCGTTTATCCACACGATTAATGTCGCCGATCAAGCGGGTCGAATAAATCCTTGCCTCGATCGCTGTTTACGCGCACTATCACACGCACAATGAAAACATACAATCCAACGTGCCGAACAAGATTGTTTGAACGATGTGAAATTTCTCTTCAGCGGAGTATCTAAACGATATTATCAATTTTTTCGCTTTTCATTTAATTATTATGATGTTTTTTATTTATATACAAATTTAATTAGGCTCTATGTGTCTTTGACAGGCCGGAAGTAGCACGAGATCGTTTTAATCCTCGTCGTTCCCAGTGATACGCCTTGATTTTCAACGATTGTGCGAGAGTCGAGTGATCTGGATATTCCAAGTAGACGAAGATGAAGCAGAAGAATGAGAGTACGAATAAGAAGAAGAAGGAAAAGAGAAAATCCTAAGTAGATGTATTTTTTCGTTGATTTAATCGTTTTTAGCCGATGCTTAGAAGGACTTGATGCCTTCAGTGGCTGTCAAATGATTTCGAGGTGTGGGGGGAAGCTGAAAGAAGAAGAAGCAGAAGAAGAAGAAGAAGAAGAAGAAGAAGAAGAAGAGCACGTGTGTTGTCAGTTCCCCTTTGCTGTATAATGCTCCAACGAAACAAAGAGGGTTCGTTCTCGAAATATATCTCGCTATTTTTTTCTGCTCTACTGGCTTCTCTTCTAATTTTCACAGGAGCGAATTCGTCTGCATATCAGGTTGTCTGTTGGTCACTCTTTCGCGTTGAGGTTTCACGTCGGAAAATTTCGCAACTCCCAAAAAAAAAAACAAATTGGCCCTTTGAAAATGATATTCGTTTTCCTTCCTTTCTCCTTGCTTAGAGATGACAAAACGACCGGCGAGTGTCGCTCTCACCTTTTCTTCTTTCTATTCTTGATAATTTTTTTTCTTTCTTTTTTCTATTCTTTCAATGATTACTCCTTTGTTTATTCATTTATATGGTTTTCCTTCGTGTTAACCTACTACTGAACTACTAAAAACTAAGAAGGTAAAGAGGTTACGTTGGGCTGCGCGTTAGTACGGCGACTGATGACGGGCGGCGGCCGGTACTCGGACGTGCGACGCGCTCTGCTAGAGGTTCAACGCGACACTGCGCTCTCAGCGCGGGGTGGTGTGCGGGGGGGGCAACTCCGAGTGGGGAGCCGGGGGTTTGGGGGGGGGGGGGGGAGCGGGAGGGCGAGCGCGGTGGCGTGGAGCGGCTTGCGGGGGTGAGCACGCGAGAGACAGGAGCAAGCGAGAGCGCAGGCGAGCCAGCGGTAGACGGCGGGAGAGCAAGTGAGGAAGCGCGCGAGTCACGGCAGCCGGGAATGCGGAGGAAGAAGCGAGGAGGAGGAGGATGAGGAGGAGGGAGGTCGAGAAGAGAAAGAGAGAGAGAGAGAGAGAGAGAGAGAGAGAGAGAGAGAGAAGGAGCGGCGGGGGCGCGAGGGCAAGTTCGAACTGCAGAGAGTGGGATATGCGGGTAGAGGACGGTCGTAGAGCCACGGGGCGATGAAGCGGGGGGGGGGGGGGGGGAGAGGGCAGGGTGGAAGAGCGCGAGGCTGAGAGACTACGGGGGCAAGAAAGATAACGACGCTGCACATTGCTAGGAGCAACGGAGAACATGAATATACCAAGTGGAGAAGAGAGACGGACCACGTTGGAGAACACCATGAGCGAGAGAAGTAGATCTAGTAGTCACCTCGTGTCAAAGGTACGACAAAGAGGTGAAGATTGCAAGGGAGAAAGAGAGAGAGAGAGAGAGAGAGAGAGAGAAAGGTGAAATTACGGAGTCTGCGCATTATTGTAATCGCGGTGGCCACCGGTCGAGGCTGTAGAAACCGGCACACCGGTATGCTTAGGCACAGAAACGAGAGCACCAACAACGACAGGAGGAACTGCCGGATAAAGAGGCTACGGAATTTCGTGACTCGGTGCTAAACGAAGAAAAAGGGGACTGGAGAGAGAGTAAAATATATAGAAAGAGAGAGAGAGAGAGAGAGAGAGAGAGAGAGAGAAAGAGAGAGCGAAATGAGGAAAATCGAAAACTATGCAATCGTGTATGGATGTATGTTGAGTGTAAACAAGTCGGAATATATATATATGTGAATTGTAGTCTGAGTTAGTCCGGAGTTGAATGTACGTGTGATTGAGGCGGAATTAATGCGAGTGTGAGAATGCGTGTTCATAAGACCGTTGGATGTGTGATGGAGTTACAGAAGCTGTGTCGAGTGGATATACATGGGTGTCTATATAGATATAATGGATATGTGTATGAAAGATCGAGACCGTGCCAAGCCTCGCTGCATCACGTGAAGAGCGCCAAAAAGTGGGGAAAAAGGCGGATAGTTTGAGTGTTCATGGAGGGGCAACAGACATATAGAAGAAGCGTAGATTTGAGAGAGACTGAAAACAAGCATTCTCGTATATGTGTGCAAAAAGCGTAGCCAGTAAAATACGGAGGTAGGCGTAGAATTGGAAAGGAATACAGATATGGAGAGCAGTGAGTATGTGTGTTTGTGTACGGGAGAAAGAGAGAGAGAGAGAGAGAGAGAGAGAGAGATTTGCAGAGAACGATGCCACAGGAGGAAACGAGGTGAGCCCGCCTTCTCGTGGTGTAAGTCTGTCCCTCTCTTCCCACCTCGTATATTTCCCCCTCTTATACTCGCCTGCTATAATCCTTAGGAAAGACACGAGATTGTATAGACACATGACCACGAGGCAGAGACAAAACAAAGCTGGGACTAGATAACGCTATACAGGATGTATCAAAAGTCAATCTCAATCTATTCAGTATTGTTAGATCTTGAAATTCTGAATAGAAAAGTCATTAACTATTTATCACTTGAACGTACCGTTTTCGTAAAATTCGCAAAATCAGTGACATCCAATACAATCGCCGAAGACGACAGGAGGCATGGCGCTTCTTCTACTCCACACGTCTCGATTACGATTCGCGATAACGAATCGAGACAAGTACATTTTCGTTCGAAAAAAACAAAGCATGACATCAACCGTGATCCAACCATGGTTTGGAAACTTAAAACTAAGATTTAGAATGGTATCTATCATTTTGAGGAACATTACGCGGGTAGTCGTTATTTATTTATTTTTTTTCTTGTTATTAAAAAAAAAAAAAATTAATGCCGTAGCTATACGCATTGCGGAGATCTCATTTATTTAACATCATTTACGGTTTCTAGCAGCTTGTTTGTCATAACCATGGAACATTTTTCGCGCACTCTGAACTTGTACTTTTTGGGAAAACGCGACATTCGACCTACGAAGTTGGTAGCACTGCCAGTGTACTTTGACGATAGACTACTTCGAACCAAAGTCCGTGGATTGGTAGCATTGCATTAGTAAGGTCTTCTCAAAGGCGGCCATTTTTCATCCACAGAAAAGTGTATTAGTGTATCGATGTGTGTTTGTGTGTGACGTAACCGTTACTGAACTATAGATATACTGGTTATGAGTATTCCGCCATTTTTGGTCCGCATATAGAAGAAATGTATGAGAAGACCTTACTAATGCAATACTAACAACCATTCAATCCACGGACCTTCCTTCGAACAAGAATGCACAAATGTGAGAATTAACACCATAACACAGTACGCGCGTATTTGCGTGTGTGTGTGTGTGTACTCGTCCGATGGTGCAAATGAACCAGTAAAAAAGATACTGGTCTGATCTACTATCGCCCATTTCTACTTGCAGCCATCGGGACAAAAGTTTGGATATTTAGGTATTCGATCACAAAAAATGATGAAATTACTATTGTCGACATCGTATGATTTGACTTTATAAGAGCTTTAAGGATATTATTTTAGTTGAATAAGGCATAAACAAACCGAAATGTAAATTTGTATCATCCCGGGGAATTTCAGGGACCGAAATGCTTTTGATTATGTACCATAAACATGTCTATGGTTTCGTTTTCTTTTTGTTTAACCCCAACTCTCTGAAGGTTGCGTGCGTGCGTATGTGTGTGACCCAAAATAACGCGCTCACACACACACACACACACACACACACACACACACACACACACACACACACACACACACACACACACACACACACACACACACACACACACACACACACACACACACACACACACACACACACACACACACACACACACACACACACACACACACACACACACACACACACACACACACACACACACACACACACACACACACACACACACACACACACACACACACACACACACACACACACACACACACACACACACACACACACACACACACACACACACGCGCGCGCGCGCGCGCGCGCGCGCGCACGCACGCACACATACACACACACACACACACACGCGCACGCACGCACGCACGCACGCACGCACGCACCCACGCACCCACGCACGCACGCACGTACGCACCCACGCACCCACGCACGCACGCACGCACCCACGCACGCACGCACGCACGCATGCACGCACGCACGCACGCACGCACGCACGCATGCACGCACGCACGCACGCACCCACGCACGCACGCACGCACCCACGCACGCACGCACGCACGCACGCACCCACGCACGCACCCACGCACGCACACACGCACGCACGCACGCACGCACGCACCCACGCACGCACGCACGCACGCACGCACCCACGCACCCACGCACGCACGCACGCACGCACGCACGCACGCACGTACGCACCCACGCACCCACGCACGCACGCACGCACGCACGCACCCACGCACCCACGCACCCACGCACGCACGCACGCACGCACGCACGCATGCCCGCACGCACGCACACGCACACGCACACGCACGCACAGTTCAATAACTACATTCTACATTCTGATAAGTGGTAATAATGATTGATGCTGTCAAGCTCTCGTTAAAGTTGAAGTGAACTACAGTACTTATTTGAAACGTACTCTCAGATAAAAAACGAGCATTATCAATTTTTATTTCAAATTTTCAAAAGCTAGGTAAATTTAGAAAATTTTTGAGCGCTGGACAAGTAGTACTCTGCGCGTATCCGCTGAACATATGATGGTAAACTTTTATTCAATTGTTTCCAATTGAACTATAGTTTACCTATAATTCAAAATAATTTGTTGTATTATAATGTATTAATTAGAGGGTTGGAATGTATTTCAACACTTTTTTAGATAACAAAATTCCGTATGCCTGGCTTTATAATGCTTCAGTAGATCTCAATTCATGCAGCAATTTTTTTGTAAAATTCCAACGTTATTTTTTATGAGGATTAAATTGTCAGCTTTTTCCTGGATTCATATTTATTTGATAATATTTTCTGCGAGGTTGCAACATTTTTTGAGGGCTTAATCATTTTTGAAAAGATTGAAGAATTAAACAAATTAGATTTTTTTTGCGGCTCACGAAAAAACGTGCATGCGTGCTCTATTTTTCAGTTGAAATATGTCGATTTTGGGTGTCGCAAATTTTTTAAAGATTTGGTAAACCTTATGTCAGCCTAAAATAGCTAACGTCTTTTTTTCTTAAGATTTTCGCGATCGGCGATCTACTAAATGTATAAGTCTTAAGAACACCTTTAGACACCTCGTAACTTCGAATAAAAATAAATCTTTGTAGACTCAACTTAAAATGGACGATAAATTTTTCGGATTTTCAATATTCCTGTTCACGTGTTACCAGTTTGCTTGGACCTTCGCATTGGCACTGCACGCGAATCGGAGCTCCATAAACGATGTTTGGATCTTATAACCTTGCTTTACAAAACTTTCAATCATTCTGACGAGCTTGCCCGAAAGTTTAGTTGTTACCGCGATTCTAAAACGCCATGGGCTCTGATGCCTCATTACGTTACTCCTTACTTTCGCAACTCGTTCCATTTTATTCACTCCTCTGTCTGTCCAAAAGTGAATGATTCTCCGTGCACAATTTCACCCCTGTCACGAATATTACTGAACGAAAAACAATTATTTATGAATCGTTGAAAAAAATATTTTACCCAACTTTCAAACTTTTTAGGTGGAAAAATAATTAACGTTGAGCCAATCGCTGAAAAACAGAAAAAATCTTTTTTGTCAATAGGTACAGAAGGCTATAAATATTGTAACTGAACGCTTTTGCCGTAACACTTTTGCGTCATTACGCGTCGGTTCGAGCTTTCTAAATTTTTGAAGCAGCCAAAGAAAGCAAGTGAGATTTGAGCGGATTTAATTATTAAAACATTAAAATTTGATTTATTCATCAAACGAAACAAGTAAATTTTCATATTTGTACATGATTTGCAAATTATACTTCTATATAATCCAATTTGAATGAAGATGATTTGAATTTCGGTTATAATTCAGTATTTTTCATTTTTGGTTTATTGATTATTCAATAAAATTAAAATTCGCGGTAGCGAATCGGGACAAGAATATTTTCGAATGAATAAAAAACAAAGACATGACAGCTGCTGCGAATCTTTATATAGCGAGGACCGTGTTCTAACCCGAATTTTAAAACTTAAAATTGGTATTTTACATAAATTGTTATGTTTTGAGAAATATAATGCTGGCAGTTATTTTATTTTTATTTTTTCTCTCTTAAAAAAAAACTCAATGCTGTAGCCGTCTGCAGTCCGGAGATCTCATTTATGTGATGAGGTTCACGGTTTCCAGTAGACCGTCGGATCGGACGCCGAATTTTCGCAATCCCTGAACTTGGCGTTTTTACAATAGTGTGACATTCGACCTATTCAGATGGTATTGCTGTCAGTGTATTTTGACTACTCCAAACAAACCAACTACGAACGTCATCAGCAGCTGACAGTTCTATAAGCAGTAAATTTTGCATATATACATGTGGGGCATTTTATGCCAAATGCACAGCTTTCTTTTTATTTTTCTTTATTATTTTATTATTTTATTGATTATATATATATTATCCAAATTTCTTTATTATTATTTTTTTTTATATTAATTCCTCTTTAACCTCTAGAGGACCGGAAAACCGATATATCGGCTCGCCCTGTGATACGAACTTTGTATATAGTTGATACGTGATACCATACACTAATTTAGGCACTTTTCAAGGGGGCGATTTCAACTCTCAAATCCCGGCCGTCTGAAGGTTAATGGTCATTGACGGCAACTTACTTGATGTTGGAAAAAAATGTATCTCAACACGCTCATCGAAGACGAACTTTCGAAAAACTTCTCGATCTTTTTCTTCAGATACATGCATAAGTCCTTGAAAAATCGAGCAAACCGAATACATGAAGGGGTCAGAATTTTCGTTTTCAAACGTAATTTCGTTCAATATGCATCAAATTTCAAAAAAGATTATTTCAACCAGTTTGTTCAATTGTAAACTTTCTTTTGAGATTCGTATTTAAAGCTGAAAAATTGATCGAAAACGTATTGTAACATTATAATCGTATGAAAAAGTTCTAGAAATATATGTTTTTAATTTTTATTTTCAGAAAAAAATCAAAATGCGTAATTATATGTTCGGATTATCGTTTTTAGGGTTCCGTACTCAAAGGGTAAAACGGGACCCTATTACTAAGACTCCGCTGTGCGTCCGTCTGTCTGTCTGTCCGTCTGTCACCAGGCTGTATCTCATGAACCGTGATGGTTAGACAGTTGAAATTTTCACAGATTTCTGTTGCCGCTATAACAACAAATACTAAAAAACAGAATAAAATAAATATTTAAGGTGGCTCCCATACAGAAAACGTGATTTTTTGCCGTTTTTATAGATAATGGTACGGAACCCTTCGTGCGCGAGTCCGACTCGCACTTGTCCACTTTTTTTTTCTTTGAAGTGTATAAAAATAAAGATGACAATTATTGGTAATAATTTCGTTATTTCTTTTAAAGTGCACGATACAAAACCAACGTTTTGAAAAAAAAAATCATATCTCATCAGCTGATGGACGAGAAATTTTGAAAAAAATCGAAGAGGTTCTTTGAACAGATATTACAACACAAAAAGTTTAGTGCTGCGTTACCAAACACCAAAAAAATATTGAAGCAAATCAAATAATCATCAAATACCGAAAATGGAAGGTTCAGAAGTGGCTGTCTTGGCATGAAATGCCCCATATCTTTTTTATATGGAAATGTAAAAGTATCTCGATCGTAACCGATAGCGGTGGTTACGTTGTCGGTGTTTAACTTTGGCGATCTGCGACGTTAAGCTCCTTCGGGTGAAGTCAATACTTGGATAGGTGACCGCTTGGCCACGCACTGGATTATGCATCGATCGCTACGATCGATGGGATCTTTAGACGTTGTCAACCAATTAAAGCTCAGTAAAAATGTAGCCAACTGTATCGGCACAGGTTTTCCAGTTTCTCTGTGTCCTCGTACAAATACGACGCTTTAAATGAAAAATTGCAAATTGTATAAATGTGATTATTGCATTAACGAGTAAAACCACTGTAGAATTTTCGAAAAATCGTTTTTTTTTATTGGCTTAAAATATACTTTGAACCCTCTTGAATATGAGGCAAAAAGGTTTATACCTGAAAAAAAATTTTTTTATTGAAATTTCGGGCTCTTCCCCAAGCGCGTCGGTCATTTCAGTACCACGTTTCAAAACTTTAACGCCTTACATACGTCCAGCAGCGCCTAAAACGCGCTAAAAGAAAAACTGTTTTTAGAAGAGATAGCAATAAAAATTAATAAAAATCATTTTTACACATTGTTTATTAGTATTTAAACTTTATAAAAAAATTTATTTCATTTTTTTTTCAAAAATTACAACATAAAAAATCACGTTTCCCGAAGCACTATGAAAAAAAAGTTGCTCCACGGTCTGCATCATTTCTTCTTGAAATACTGATGGATCTGCAAAACGTAAAAAAATTCTTGTAAAATAAAGTTGTAGTTATAGTCTGTCGAGCCGGATTTTTGAAATTCGAAAAATTTTGGCAATTTACGGCAGTTTAAAAAAAAGTATGCATTTTGTGTCATAAATGTCACACTTTAATTATATTTATAAAATTTTTTAATCACAACATCAAAAATCCGACTCGACAGACTATAGAGAAAACAATTTCGAATATTTAAAAAAAAAAAGCATCAAAAAATATTAAAAGCTGTATGAGTTATCATGCAGACCGTGCCAGAAAAAGTAGTTTTGAGAAAAATGCATTTAAAGTTTCAAGTGCGTTTCGCTCGAGACATCTATCTGCGCGCATCAGACTCTCGTTCGGCAGTCACGTTTTCTATAATAACTTTCGATCTATGGGGAATTTGTACAATCGACTTACACAGAAATACGCCTAAAACTATAGAGAATAATAATCTGTAAAAAAAAAATCGATTTTTTGAAAATTCTGGACGTATGTAAGGCCTTAAACGCGTTTTTCTCGAAACACGATTTTTCAAAACGGCACGCAGCATAACTCCAACAATTTTCATTCTTTTCATTTGATTTTTTGACAATATCTTAAAAATAACATTTCGAAGTGTAATACGTACGGAATTTTCGATAAATTCATTTAAACATTTTTTATCAACAAATAATTACACCTTTTTTCTGTCGAAAATTGAAACTTTTCATTCAAACACTCGCCAATAATACAAAAATGAATATTTTCAAAATCCTCTACGTACTTCACTAGCTATGAGTGTCTAGATTGTGTGTTTTTTTTTTTTTTTTTTTTATTCCAGAATAACAATTGCACCAGTTACACCGCGTGCCGCAGAGCGCCTCGAATTCAACAAGCCCCGCGGGAATGGCTCTGGTGTCACAATTTTTGAATATTTTTCAATCATAATTTCTTGTTGTACAGTTAAATATATGCTTAATAACTTCCCCGAATATTATTATTCTATTACCTCTCCTTCCACCTGAAAAAAATCGTCGAATAAAGGCATTTTTTGAGGCCGTTACAGTGGTTTTAACCCTTAAAAAATACAAAAAATATTAAAAATACAATAAAAAAAATACATAAAAAATAGATACAAATGGTCTCAATCGTCCAACTTTATAATATTTTTTGTTATATTTTCTATGATTACAAGAAAAATTATGTCATATAATCGATCTTACATTAATTATATTGGACCGCACACCATAAATTGAATCTCTGTCTGAAAAGGTCTCGTGATTATCATCAGAGATTTGTAGCGAGATGAAAAAAAAAGAGGGAAGGGTGCAAAGGAGCAATCAGGCTGCGACGACAACTCGACGATATAGATACTTCCCTGATGATCATCCCTTGGGAGAGATAGTAGTACGCAAGAATGCTCACATCTCCCCCTTATCACGAGAATTCCCCCATGGGTAATCTCGTGAAAGTTTGACCGGTCTGACCAACAAGCTCATTACCTACTTACCCTCGCTTCAATTCACTTGACAAATTTTCGTTAGGCTAAACATATCTGGATTTTGTAAGAATCTTGACATTTATGAGATTGACGTTTGATGCCGACGAATCTTATTGCACTTGTGTTATTTCAAGGTCAAAGACCTAAAAACAATATTCCATGATTTTTATTCTTATTTACAAGAAAAATTTCCATTTTTTTTTTTTTATAACAGCGAAATAAATGTCAATTTTATAAAAATGCCTAATCACCAAATTTCACAGATCATATTTTTTTTCTATCGAACCAAATCAATCCGAGTAATTAATATTCAATGAATAAATACAAAATATCCATCAATCATGTCGTACAATCAGTTTATAATACGTAATTGTACATCGATGATTGTTGTCGCTCTGATATATAATTTTACTTTACGATATATGGATCAAGGTTGGAGGGTGCGTTACCCCGAATATCATTTCTCGACAGGAGCTCCACGTTCGTCAGTGAAACTCGGGAGCTCGCGCGGGAATGGGAAATTAGATTTGAAAGCTCTCGCTTCTTGAGAATCTCTGACTATCTTTCTCTTTCTCTCACGCTGTCCTTCTTCTCTTTTCAGCTTGCATACTGTGGCTTCAGGTGCTCATATATATATGATATATATTTCTATCGTAAGGTATATGTAGCAAGATTTTCCCAAGAGATTGCGTCGCTCATTCCCCCACGGCAGTCTCGCGTTATTTTTCTCTTGCTCTTGTTTCCGACGTGCCTAATGCGAAAAATCTCGAAGAAATAGTATCTACACGATTGACTGAGAAGACTGAGCCACGATTAAAAAAAAAAATGTTCCACTCACTTACCTCATTAGTCAAGAATAGGAAGTTGAATAAGTTTTTAACGATGCTTAACTGGTTGCGAGATCAAACGATCAATAATTAGGGAAAGTTAATTAAAAGCTTTATTACTTTTTTTTCTGGACATCTTATCTCTTTTTTTTTATCTCCTGCCTTTTTTTTGTTTTTACCAACGTCCTATTTCTCTTTTTTTTACAGTTTATTTTGTCTGCTGGTATGTCTGAATATACGCTGGTTTGTACCACTGAAATCGAGTTAACGTGTCGGAGCCAACTAACGCATGGTCACAGGATAAATTAGGCATAGAGAGAAGGACTCGCATGACCATGAATGCCTAGGAGAATTTAAAACACACATATATATATGTATATATATATATATATATATATATATATATATATTTTTGGCCACGTCACAAAAAGGCTTTTTGCGGTGGCACAGCGCAATGAATGCGTCTCTCGCCATACAGGGATCTCTCTCGAGCAATTCAACAGAGCAAAATATAAACAAATTATTATCATTTCTGATTTATTTTGTATCTTTATTTTTGTAAATACGCATAAACGAACGACAGAAACGCTCTCGGAGTCAATGGTGACATAGTTGAAAGGATCGTGGCGTAAAGGGGAGTACGAATTTCGAGCGGACTCGTCACCGTTTCGTCACACCGAGATATCCTCGCCATAGCCGTGTGACAACACTCTTAGGCTCACGGACCTCATCGTCGTCGTCGCTCTCATCGTTCTCGTAACGAGAGCGCGTGATTTCAAATGGCCGAGTGTCAATCACTAGCTCAAAACCTTCATCCCCAGCTATCGAGCTCATGGTATCGTTTGTCATCTAAGGATTTTTATCATTGTTCCGGAGCTTGCAAGTATCGTTCAACAACAGTCTGCGGATCGCGATCATTACCGAGGGTCAACATGACCAATTTCGTTCTCGTCCAAGCGTCAGACCGAGCTATCGATTCTATTATCGATTATAGTTACGATTACCGCAGTAATCGTAACTATAATATATATATATGTGTGTGTGTGTGTGTGTGTGTGTGTGTGCGCGCGCGCGTGCGTGCGTGCGTGCGTGCGAGCGTGCGTGGGTGCGTGCGTGCGTGCGTGCGTGCGTGCGTGTGCGTGTTCGTGTGCGTGTGCGTGTGCGCGTGCGCGTGCGTGCGCGCGTGCGCGTGCGTGTGCGTGCGCGTGCGCGTGCGCGTGCGCGTGCGGGTGCGGGTGTGCGTGCGTGTGTGCGTGCGCGCGCGCGCGTGTGTGTGTGTGTGTGTGTGTGTGTGTGTGTGTGTGTGTGTGTGTGTGTGTGTGTGTGTGTGTGTGTGTGTGTGTGTGTGTGTGTGTGTGTGTGTGTGTGTGTGTGTGTGTGTGTGTGTGTGTGTGTGTGTGTGTGTGTGTGAGAGAGAGAGAGAGAGAGAGAGGTATTCCACGTCAAACCGGCGGACTTTTTCCCTGACCCTCGCCGACTTGGGTAATTATTTTTTATATGATTATATGAAGTCTAAAAGACACCCTGAAATTTTTTCAGATTTTTCTGAACAGCCATTTTTGAAAAAAAAAAAAATCCAAAAAAAAGCCCCTTTTTAAAAATCTGAAAAAATCCCTAAAATCGGTGATTATATGCCAAACATTTTAAGCTACCGCCCGTAGTGGAAGTACCATTTTTTCTGTGTTTTTATGAGCTATTAAAGTTGAAAAAATTCTCAAAAAATCAAGAACCACTCATTTCGGGCCAATAGTTGAATATTTTCGTACCCAAAAAATTTTTAGGCATATTTTAGACCAGTACAAGACAAAAAAAATTAAGCCAGGCAAAAAGTTGAGGTATTCATTTAATAGTTTTATTCAATTTTATCAAATAGACAAAACTTATCAATTATATTTGAGTAAATCTTGAAAAAAAAATCAATTCTTTTTGAGGATCCTATGGGATCGGTGTTCTAATTTTGATTTGATTGTTCGAAAATTGTGACGAAAATTAGTTTTAGGCACCAAAATATTCAACTATTGGGCCGGAGTAAGTGTTTTTCGATATTTTTGGAATTTTTTAACGTTATTAGCCGATTAACACACAGGGAAAATCGTACTTTCACTACGGGCAGTAGCTTAAAATGTTTGGCATATAATCACCGATTTTTAGGAATTTTTTCAGATTTTTAAAAAAGGGCTTTTTTTGGATTTTTTTTTTCAAAAATAACTGTTCAGAAAAATCTGAAAAAATTTCAGGGTGTCTTTTAGACTTCATATAATCATATAAAAAATAATTACCCAAGTCGGCGAGGGCCAGGGAAAAAGTCCGCCGGTTTGACGTGGAATACCTCATATATTGTATTTATATATTATATAATATATAATAAATTATTATATATAAATATAATATAAATATAAATATAATAAGTAATAAGAGTAGACGAAAGGTCGGAGGTTTGACCTGTAACCACAGAGCCACGTAAAATTACAATTATCGAGGACTCGAGCTTTGGCGTTTCACGAGAAGCGACGTATTCTTGCAAAGTGACCGTTCTCGCCGTTCGAGAAAGCGACGCCGCCGGATTTAACGTTAATCATGGACGTTAGCCGAATCCTGTTCTTCTGAAACTGTAGCGATGGGCCGTCGTTTCGCTCTAAATGTTGAATATTTTGTGTATCGTCCGTCGCCAATTTTGAGTTTTTGATGTTTTTGAATAAAGAGCTATATTGTTTCGGTGGGACGTTCATGCGCGGGAAAATTTCGTAATGTCTATTATGCGACCAACTTCTTTCGCGATGTTCTCGTCTTTATTATATTTTCAATTGCCGAAAGGGATTCCTTTTTCATTTAAAACATTAAGGCGACTTCTCACTTTAGAATTTTCAAAAAATCGATTTTTTTTAATTACATTTTTCGAAAGTATACATATCCAAAAATATCATACTAAAATTTTATAAAGATCGGAGGAGTCTAACTGTGTTTTTGTCTGACCTTTACTTTACTACCTGAGCACGTTCATCTACTCCGCTCGGAGGGTAAACGCGTTTTTCTCGAAATAACATTTTTCGACGGCTTGTTGATAAAATATTCGAAACTACTGAACCGATCCGTATGAAATTTCAACCACATATTCTTTACAACTATAGCTATAGCGCTTATCAAGGATTTTTTTAAATTTTGATATTTACTATTTTTTTTTTTTTTTTGACAAAAACGGTGAAAAAACTTTTTTGTTTTTTCGAAAAATGTCCGCTATTTTGTTATTTTTGCATATATCAAAAATCGTACGATATACCCTATAGCCATTAATATACTGAATCTAAAACCGTTTGATTTTTTTGTTTCAGATGATCCATCTCCGAGATTTCATCAACAGCGCAGACCTACAATTTTTTAGGACATTTTTTTAACTACCATTTTCGTGTATAAATAGTGACTTAAATAAATTAAAAAAAAAAATTTTTATGTATTTCGAAAGTGTATTTATTAAGTGCAATGACTTTTATACCAATATCTATAATATCAACCCATCAAAAAAAATCATGAAAATAGCCTTTTTTTAGCGTCTAAAATGAGAAGTCGCCTTAACATCGAGATCCATAGGTTAAATATTTTGTCTTGTTATTCTCTGTTGTAAGAATTGCTTTTGTAAAATCTTTTGTTCGAATCGCCATCTTGGGTGAATCATGTTCTCGAAATTTGACAGATAAGAGGATTAGGCATCGAAAAATCTCGAATTTTTTCGTTTTTTTTTTGTATTCTATTACTACAATCTCTTTCAAACATTTTGGCGCAAAGAAAACTGAAAAATTCGCAAAATTGAGCTCAGGAGAGCAATAAAACTCCAATACTCCGCTACTGCCGTGGTACTGTGCGAGAACTTAAACGCATTTTTCTCGAAACAGCATTTTGTACTAGTTTTGCCGCGATAACTCAAGAACGATTGAAGATATCGCCTTGATTTTTTTTTTTTAAATGAAGATATCAAATGAACCGATGTCTATGTAAAAAAATCAATTTATTATTATTATTACACCAAATGTCATTCCTTTTTCGATGTTTTTCAAATTTTTGCCTCCATTTTGTAAATTTTTGTGTCTTTTCAAAAATTTTCGGTTCAGTCTGTGGAGGAACGTCCCCTGAAAAGAATGGCGTTTGGGAATTGCCGAAAACTTCAACCGGCCACTCGGAATCGTGGCAATGAGGCAGCAGTGCATGAGACGCATGGTCTTCTTTATCCGCCCATATTTCCCTTAAATATTTATATTTTTGAAACTTTAACCACTGAATTTAATAGCCAAAACTCCAATAAAAACGATACAAAAAAGAAAATGTATGTATGTTGCTTCGGCTCTTCACAAATGCCATTTGAATTTTATCCCATTTTCGGTCTATTTTCGCTGCCTAGTCCCCTTAATCTTATGATCTTACAGGCGAAATCTCGTTATAAAATATCTTTGTTACAGTTATTAATTCTACTATCATCGTTAATTGTTATCGTTATTTAATGTCGATTATGATTTTGTATTACGAATTCGCATCGTTACCGTTATTTAATGTCGATTATGATTTTGTATTACGAATTCGCATCGTTACTGTTATAACGTTGTCGATAAATAGGAAAGAAAAATGTAAATGTTCTTTCGGAAAGTTTATAATCGATAATTATGTTTTCTCGTTCTCGTCTTCAACGAAATCGTGTTTATTTTTTAATAAATTATTGTCTGATCCCGAAATTCTTCGTTTGTTTGTCATCTGTTATTTATTACAGATCACTACGAATCGCGAACGCCTCTCTACCATTGTAAAAAGCCAGCCTAGTCGGGAAACCTTTTATATCTAGTTTTACAATAGTTCAAATAAATTTTTATCGATGAAAGTTCATCGTCTGGTGTCCAAAACTAATTGTAAAATAGGAATTAATTTGACTCGCTTGAGTTGCCAGAAAAAAGCGTCACAATATATATATTTGCATATGTGTTTATGTAGATGTGTGTATGGAGTAGCTCTCAATCAGACGTCGAGTCCGGTGCTCGTCGTCCGCCAACGGAATCCATCGATCAACTCAATTTACTAATTGCCCCTCGCGCTTGGCCTACCATCCCTTTCCTCGTTACTTTACCCCTTTGCAAGCACCCCCTTTCCCGTTGTAACTCGGTAAGCTGCGCCCTCTGTGCTTTTCTAACGAGCTTCTAAACACACAGTTTTACTACCTTACTATCATACCTTCCAGCCCGGATTTTAAACCGGCACAGGATATACACCGAATTTTTGTGATTTTTATTTCGGCTGCAAAAAAAATCTACGTTTGTAATTAAGGTTGTTGTGCATGTGCTATTAATTGAAGATTTTTAGAAATAGGGATATCAAGAAAATTTGAATTTTTTTTTTAATTCTTCGAAAGATACGTTTTCCATCAATTAATGTTTTAATTTAAAAAATATATAATCAAATAGTTGAAAGTCATGTACGACGACGATGATGTTTTAACTTTTTTCACGCTCCTATTAATTAAAACGATAATTACTCGCAAATTTTAAATGGCATAAGAATTTGAAACTTTACCATCTTCTTTATTCTTTTTTTTCTGTATGATGAAACAGTCAATAATTGTTTTTATGCTACCAGTTATCATTGTACTTGTGATTTTTAAGAAATAAAAATGTTTAAAAGTCACCATTACTGGGGCGAAATTATTTTTAAGTTTCTATTTATCAAATTAAGCACCGTAAACTATACATGTGAAAAAATTTCTCATCATGCGACCAACGTTTAGTATGTAAGTAGCGCAACCGCCAATGGGTTAAATTGTTATTAAAATATCGTTTCATTGATATTTTATCTTCAGACAGTTATACTTCGAATTTAAAACCTCATTTCCTGTAAATTCCTATTCTATCATCCTGGTCGCTGTTTTTTCGTTGATTTTCATGAAAATTTTTTTTTTTTTTTTAATTCCATACGCTCGAAATGCCGAGACATACTAATAAGCTAGAAAACCAGTCAATTAGCAGAAAACCAGTCAAACGCAGATGTACAGTCCTAAACAAACAGGCGTAGGTGTTTGAATGAGACAACAGACGGAACGAGGGTGAGAAAAATATATAAAGTATATGAGGAAAGTGGAAAGGGACGAGAGAATCGACGAGTTCGACTGCCGAGCTTCAACAGCAAACACAACGTAAACGAGAAAAACTGAAACTGCGTGAAGAAGAAGAAGAAGAAGAAGAAGAAGAAGAAGAAGAAGAAGAAAGGGGAAGGTTAGAGGAAATGAGATGGAGGATCCAGGCACAAAGTAGAGAATTTTGAGCTCGATGCACTCGGCAAACAAAATAGCCTCGTTCTTGGTAAAAAATTGTAGCACAAAATCTAAGAAGCAATAAATTTGTCTGATTAGTCGAAAAGAAAAGTTTTAGTTATTCCAATTTTAGCTGTGAAAATTGGGCTGTGTGTGACCGAGAGAAAAAAGAATAAATCTCGAGAAAAATAGCCAGCGAACATATTTCGTGTTGTACTTTACAAGCTTCTCGTTGTTTCGCTTTCCCGACACGCGATGTTAGAGAAAGTGGCCGCAAAGAGGACGAATTTATCTTTGAAGCGATGCTGAGATGCGAAAGGGAGAAAGGAGAAAGGAGGTGTTAAAAAGGGAGCAAAAAGATGAGGAATAAGGAAAGTGAAAGGGGCGTCGAGAAAGCCAAGTAAGGTGGCGAATGAACGAGCTTGGTAAATGCATTCGAGCCGACGAAACGTCTAGCTTATAAATCGTTTCTTCGCGAGGGTCAAGAAAGTGAAGTACAGCAGAGAAAAAGAGAGATAGAAAGGGGAGGTGAACAAATTCAGGATAAAACTGATCCCTCGAGCGACGGTGATAAGCAAAGTTAAGCGGTTTGCTTCGAGCAAGTATGTCGACAGAATTTAATAATTGCTCTGATAAGATTCACTCGGAAAAATAAATATTCGTCAAATAAACATAAATTATTTAAATGTAGCCCGAAAAGTGTTCCAGTAAAACATTATCGTGCAATTCATTTAACAAAATCCACGTCGTAATTTAAATACTTTTATTTGAAGAAAAAAAACGTTTTTTTCTATCTTATTTTGGGTTTCCTGCGTATGGTTCTGCATCTTTTACGTATCCCCATTCCCATTCTTTTCCGAAGAACCTTCAATTGCGGCTGCAGTCCACTTATCTCCATTTCCATGTATCGCATTTGCCGTGGGCGAAGGGAAACTGCAGAAAACCTTGCCGATACAGTCGATACGTAACTAATCTCCTCCGGTGGCAATGCAACCACGCTCAAGCACGGCCATCAGAGGCGCTTAGGAATTGCACCTCCTCGGCTGTAATGCACTAAGCCAGCTAGAACACGGCTAAGGGGCCACCATCAATACGATGAGAACCGTCCACGGGAGGGACACCGATCGCTCAGGCATCACGGAGAGATATTTTGGGCATGGGATTTATGAAGGTGGGGTCCGAACCATCCGGGAAAATTGTTTTAAAAAACAAAAAACTCCCGACTGCTATAATATATATAACTTCATAAAAATATATTTTTATAAAATATTTATAAAAAAGAATGAAAGAAATTTCCAAAAAAAGATTTATTTTGAAACCCCCCCGCCAAAAGTAGATAGTAGTGAACTTGAAAAAGTGTGAAATAACAATTGATCAGAAATAATACATATAGATAAAAAATCATTCAATTGGTTAGTGTAACTCCATCGAAATTCAATTTTTATGGTTAATGTTAATTGACGGTAGGATAAGTTATTTACATGCGAAAAATAAAAATCAAAAAGTAATTATGAAAGTTAAATAATTGTACGAAAAATGTAGATGATTAAAAAAATGTACAATTTACATAAAATTAACAAATGTTATAATTATAATCGAATTTAATTGTGTTCGGGAGAAGTCTCTAAGTCATTAAATGAGAAATGGAGACACTGGGTCAACCGATCTCCCTGAAAAAAAAAAATGTTTTTACTCAAATAAGCCACTTGCTAAATTTATCATGTTTTGGCTGGAATAAGAAAAAGAGCTCTAGTCATCATTTGACTGGATGGGTCAAATATCAGTGATGATTTTCACTGGTTAAATGAATTTTAAAACACGTGGACAGTTATATTATTTGCCGCCTCGTAAGGCGGCAAATATTATAAAGGGGAATGAGGGAAATTGGTCGAAGGGTAAAAAAGGCTTATAAGCGCGCCTCAGCCACTCGGCATATATGTTTGACGAGGGTGAAAAAGTGCTGACGATATTCATACTCGAGTCTTTTCTGTGGTGAGCGAAAATCGGGGAGGGATGATGAGGGGAAAGGAGAAAAGGAAGGTTTAAGGGGGTCAAAAAAGCCTGTGAAGTCTCTCGTCTCTTGTGGCAAAAGACAGAAGTGGGGATTGGTTGTGTGCTTGGATAGAGATGCGAGACACGAAATAGCAGGAGAATAAAGATTTCAGAGTGCGAATTCTCGCGAATTGCACGTACAGGGATTGCGCGTTTAGAGATAAAAAAAAATAAATAAATAGAAAATATTCAAGACGGAGATGGTTCGGAATTCGGCAAGAGCAACTTGAGAGTTTTTATTCAAATTTAAAAACTTTAAAAAGCTGTTACTTCTGCAAAAAAAAATCGGCTCACACTGAACCTGATCTCAAAAATTTTTCAAATTCACTTAGTTTTCTAATAAAAATGAAAATCAAAAATCGATGAGGGGGGTGTTTAAGATATCAGATTTTGTGCACAAAAACATTAATGAAAATAGAATTTTTTTTCTTCTTGAGATTCGGTCTATTATTTTTTCTAAAAGTACTGAAAAACTGCTAAAAATTATAAGCGGTTAGTTTGTATATACGTATTGCGACGTGGCGCATGATGCGGGTGGGGAGCAATCCGCTCCCTAGAGCGGACTTGCTCCGAATGATAAAGAACTTCGAACGAGAGCTTGCGCTCCCCACTCCTAACCATGCCAAATGCCCTATCGACTATAGATCAAAGTATGTCGCGGTAGGGGAAGCGCTAGGCATCCGAACGATCCCCACCACGGTTGCCAACGATACGGTCAATGGAGAAATGAGCTGAAGGATTAGCGCTCCCCACTGCACATGACAAAACGATAAGGCGCACGCGTTAAAAATCTAGAAGCGTAACTTCTAGATCCTTAAGGATTTAAGGACTTCAGGATCTAGAAGCGTTACTTCTAGATCCTTAACGCCGACCGTCGGCCAATAGAGATCAGTAAGAAAAATGATTCAACTATCGATCAAATAATTCTCTTCTCCTTTAAAACTTGGTTCTCAATAAACAGTTGGAGCGTATTGTGGAGACGCTTATTGAGAACGAATCCCAAACTATCATATGTCCTATTTTCAATAAGCAGTTGGAGCGTATCGTGGAGACGCTCGTTGAGAACGAATCCCAAAATATCCTAAGTCCTGTTTTCAACAAACAGTTGCAACGTATCGTAGAGACACCTGTTGAGAATGAATCCCAAAATATCCTAAGTTTTCCTAAGTATTTTCAACAAGCAGTCGGAGCGTGTCGTGGAGACGCTTGTTGAGAACGAATACCAAACGTTCCTAAAATCCAAATTCATGTTTTCAACGAGCATTTGGAGCGTATCGTTGAGATACTCGTTGAGAACTACGGATATTTCCTAAGTCCTTTCCCTAATGTTAGAATCACACTCAATCTCCCTAATTCCATACCAATTCAAGATAAGTTAGTAAATCGCCGAGCGATAGATTAGAATTAATATAAGAACGATGAGAGATGGCGCTATAAGTACCAATGCGTATGGGCTAGGTGCGTGTGGGCGGGGCGAAACATTTTCCGACAGTAACGTTCGCAGTGGCGAAATGAGGAAACGGCTGCAGCCCTGTCTCATATGTTTAAACACGGTTCCTGTCCCCATTTCTGTAAATATCAAGTGTAATCGTGATAAAAAAAATATTATAATTGCCATCAACGAGATTCACTAATTGTTAACATTTTTATACGAGTATTTTGATTGCGAAAAAATTTTGGCTGCAGGCGAGCGATCGCAATGACAGCTCAACTATTCAGTACATGCCATAACCGAAAAGCGCTTCAAATCGGAGCGTCAAACTTGACGTATGAGAAAAAAGAGTGGTTAGTCTGTCACATCATCTTATAATTTAATGTCTAATTAAAATTGATATCAAAAAATAATGGGAACTTACCTTGCATATATAAAAAGGGTTCAATAAATTACCAATAATTCACTGGGTTATTAAATAATATATTATTTACACCGTAAGGCATCGTACAAAGGAAGAGGCAGCCGTTTTCAAACATGGCCACCTGGTGGCGCCACGAGGACAGTTGCACATAGCCCATAATTATCAAGAAAATCCGAATAAGAGCGGACAAAGTATATGAAATGTAGAATTTGAGTACCGTGAAACAAAAAACTTTTATAAAAAGGGCATTTCGGCACCTTTACAACCCTACCAAAAAAAAAAGCCTACTTGTAAGAATCTCTACCGCGCGATCTCTACCAAAGAAATGTCCACCAACAAAAAAACACTATCCAAGCCTAAAACTACCAAGATTTGTTTACTACCATGGTTATACTCTACTAACGAAGAATTACTAGCGTATATATCTATATACAGTGTAATATATAGTTATATTACACTAGTAATTCTTCGTTGGCAGAGTATGACCATGGTAGTGAACAAATCTTGGTAGTTTTAGGCTATGATAGTGTTTTTTTGTTGGTTGACATTTCTTTGGTAGAGATCGAGCGGTAGAGATTCTTACGCGTAGGCTTTTTTTTTGGTAGGCTTATAAAGGTGCCGGAATTTCATAAGGGTTAAGTATATTTATTTTGTCTCCCTGATAAAGTCGATAGACACAAATTTGGTTACTCAGAAAAATAAAGAAAAGTGAGAATTATTGAATAAATAAATTTAAATGCGCATGAATCTAATTCGTCGCGGAGAAAATAACCGCGATAATAGTACTAACAAAATGTTAGTACTTAATGAAACAGTAATTCTTCTGAAATTGGACCTTTTTGTTTTAAATTGAGAAGGTGACTGACTTTGAGGGGCAGGCGGCAAGGGGAGAACCTCCGTGTTAAAGCATAGGATACACGGGCAACTACCAACTGTTAAAAATTGAAATCTTCGGTTATAAAAATGCGTATTTATCACTGTGAACTGCGATGAATTTTTATTTTTTCATTCATATTCGTTTCTTATCGTAAATAATACTCAAAGTTACTATTTAATAACTCTTCAAATTTTTATTATAAAATATTAAACAATCGCCAAAAGCGCGGCAACAGCGCGGTATTGGCACTCACTTCAGAGGCTAGAATAACTGTCAAGTATGCTGTACTAACGCCAATGTCTTATACGTAAAAGACGTGCAGCGTTGCGACAGATTTTTCGTCATAGCGGCATAGTCATGGCTCTCAAAGTTCTTAAATTTTTACGTCTCCATTCACAAAGATTTAGATTTTATGATAGTATTTTTTTCAAAGCAATCTTACTATTTTTTCGGGGGATTTTTGTCATGACAATCGGTTTCTAACGTATCATCGAGTGAATCCTCATAAGCGCCAATGTATAAGAAAACAATTTTATTTATTTAATTTCTAGCAAACTGGACAGTCGAAAATTCCAAAAAAATTCCACTGATACCTCGATGCAATCGTTAATGTCCTATAAAAATTTCATAAATTTTCAACTATTCTGGTTCGAGTTACCAGCCTTCTTAAGAGCCCCAATAGCTTTTCAATTTTTTTTCCCTAATTTTGGGTGAAAATCGTGATATAAAAATATGGTTTCCATTGTATCGCAAGTAAATATGTTAGCATTTCATAAAAAAGGCATTCTTCCAAAATTTGGCCTTTTAAAAAGACATTGGGGCGATCTCTAAAAATTTTATTGATAAAGCCAAATTGTGGGAGAATTACTTTTTTATCAAGTACTCACATCTTTTGTTGTGACACCGAAAAATCGATATTTCTATATCATTATTTTCCCCTAAAATTGAAAGAAAATATTTACAAGTCGCTGGGACGAACGCTAAATTTTTTTTAGAAGATCCAAATTTTGAGAGAATAACTTTTTCATAAAGTATTAGCATATGCACTCGCGACTTTAAAAAAAAGTGGATTTGTTTTCAAATCACCCTAATATATATATATATATATATATATATATATATATATATATATATATATATATATATATATATATATATGCAACAGTGTGTGCGTGCGTGCGTGCGGGCGTGCGTGCATGCGCGTGTGTGTGCGTTTTTGGTACAGGAGGCCATTATACGGGTGAAGATCGTGGCATTCACGTGCTAGTAATATTTTCTGGAAAAAGAAATCTTCCTCCTTGGATGGACACGAGTAGAAAGAGGAGCTGTGAGAGTAGAAAGACCGTCTTATCTCGTCGTTTCCGGTCCAGCGAGTCGGAAATGCGTAATAGGAAGGACGAGAGAAGAAGGAGCGCGCGGTAACACGTTAGGGAGAAGAGGTTGAAACACGTGGCGAAATATATATCCATGAAGTCGCGAATAACTGTACGAAGAAAAGCGATTACCGAGGGACTTCGTCGAAATCACCGTCTCGCAATTTTACTCGATCGATCAACAGTTAAGATAGCCTTGCAACGATATGGACAAAGGACGAAAAAAATAAGGGTAGATTAGGCAAATAATCACGGATTCATCAATAAGTTGACTGCAACAGCAGGAAAAAGCAAAATTGCCACGTATTTTCACAAAAAGTATATTAATTTTGACATACGTAATTTTTTAAGAAGTAAAAAATGTTTTATGTTTAAACATTTAGGGCTGGTCGTTATTTTTTTTACACATTACTTTTAACTCATCCGTTAAAAAAGCAGTTAATCGAACTTCATTCCATATTTTTCGATAAAATACTTTGTTGTGCCAACAAAATGAAGTAAAAGACCGTTTCCCGATTATTTAGTTGACTACTTTTGATTGAAATGTTATTTCATGAAGCAATTTGAAAAATAATAATAACCGAATTAGAATTAAAAATATTGCAACGATTTATAATACGATACTGCCAAAAAAATACCCAATGAAAATCTTCAATTCACTATACAACTCGAGTGAAACGTATTAACTTATTAAGAGTCGTGCACTGTTAAAAAATATATGAAATTTACAATACTTTTACAATACAACGGTAAATGAAATTTACAAACCGGGTGTATGAAATGAAAATTATTGCACTCGTATGCCAAAATTGAAATATGAACATAAATTTTGATTACTGATGTGGTATTTAAGATGCATAACATTGAATATTCATATGAAATCTGAAAATTTTGAGGACATGCATTGAAATAAATCATATGTTTGATTGATAATTAATACAAATGTATATGAATTCATCTACTATCAACAATGTATTAAAATTACAGTATGATCTTCACTTTTCTTGACAGTTGACTGAAAAATAAGATACACATGAATGTTAATAATACGATACATGTTATTGCCCATCATAACTCTATCTCTTAAAAATACGGTACAAAAATGGGAATGAAAATTAATATACCCTGCAGTATAAAAAAAAGATCCGCGTATTAAAATTCATTTGCCTATGTATTAATTATAAGAATCTCAATATTAAAATTAATACACGAGTGTAGGAAATTCGTAACGCCCTGTGGGCACCGTGCTTCGCGCTCTGGCCACCGCGTGGCGCAGAGCGTCGACTTTCTCGTAGGAGGCACGTGCTTCGGACGTGGATATATACAAGTCGCTCGAATCTAAGAAAATTGTGTAGAACATGAAAATGGTAAACACCAAACTTAACACAAGATGTTGAGATTATAATAAAAATTTTTACGGTGATAATTGCTCGACTTGATTGCCACGGCATCAAGTGGTGATAAGTCACTCTAATTAATTTCTTGAGATATCTGCATGATTTCGACCTTCAACTTTAAAAAATCGAACACAATAGTACATGAATTAATGTATTCCCCGTAAAAACTCATAATAGCTGAATTTATTTAATATTCATTCGTATATTAATATTCAGAAAGGATCACCAAATTTTATGATACATTTCTAGAAATATCGTAAACATATGTAATGCGAAAACGTTATGTGGTGCCTGAAATTTAGTAATCTTGAATCTGAAAATTACTACGCTGGTAACATGAACTTTAATATACCTGTATAGTAATATTAGTTGATGTTTCGTGTTTTGAATATGCACAAAGTCAACATTTCTTACATGTATATAATTTTTCAAATACACAAGTATATTAATTTTACTAAACAGTGCTCGTTTCATTAAAATACCGCGTCTCTCAATTTTCCTCAGCGTATCTGAATTTTCATGCACGGTATCCGCGTAAAAACTTCCTATACATGTGTATTAATTTTCATACGGAAATTTTTTACAGTGTGGTAGCGACTCGAGACAAGTTCATTTCTTATACTATATATATATCTGTCAAAGACGAGTGGCTACAAGACACTTTCACAGTAAGGACCGCAGTTCCCAACTGTTTTCGAAAACTTTCGAAAATTCTTTCCGTAATATTATTGTAAGTCAACGCGTTTTTAAATGGCGTCGAGTTTAATTTTAAGCGCAACGGAAAACAGTCAAATCTCGAGTAAAGATACGCGGCGCGACTAGCCTTCGCCGTTTAAACTATCTTTTTAATACTTCGCGTCAAGACGTTACCACGTCTCTAGATTCCATAATTCGAACCTCTGAAGTATAGTCAAAAACCGCCGCAGTAACTCGACGCGCAGCATTGAAAAAATAAAAGAATCGCAATAGCTTGCACGTTGAGCTCGCGTGCGGCCCCACTTTTATAATAAATATTACAGTTTGATTGGTAACGAATTGATGAAAATTTACAACCGTACGATGAGAGGATATTCCCAGAGTACTTGTTCAGCCCGAAAATTTTTCGACTAGTTGCGGTTAAAAATATGCTGTACTTCCATGGTATATTTATAAAACAACTCCAATCATTCGAATCATTTGATGTAGATCGAAAGCTCTTACCTGACGCGGAATACAATCAATTAATAGTACGGAATATTTCAAAGAAGCATTTATTCGTAGATAACAATTGGTTACCAATTGAGATGAAATGACACACTGACTGAGCCGCAAGCGTGCATGGGAAAAGCTGTTTCAGGTATCCCTATATTGGACTTGGAATGAAGCAAATCTTTTGGGAGAGAAATTGGATGCAAGATTTTTACTGACCATTCGCGTGTTGTGCCATTTTCAGATGATTTCTGTGAGTAAAAATCTACGCTATGTCTATGTATTTCGGGCCGGACAAGTATTCTGTGCGTATCTATTCATCGTACGACGGTAAACATTCATCAATTCGTTACCA
This sequence comes from Rhimphoctona megacephalus, assembly GCA_963989365.1. Classification (NCBI taxonomy): domain Eukaryota; kingdom Metazoa; phylum Arthropoda; class Insecta; order Hymenoptera; family Ichneumonidae; genus Rhimphoctona; species Rhimphoctona megacephalus. The sequence continues at coordinate 38,577,044 of OZ022416.1, read as the reverse complement.
ATCCCATGATAATATTGCGACGGCTTTTGACAACACTTTATAGTTCCGAATTATAGAATCATAATTCGTTATGTTATAAAATGTTAATTAGAGGAATGATATATCACCATTATTCACCATTATTTGGGAATTTTATAAAATATAATAAGGCTCTACGTACTTGGCCATATAAACTTCAAGGCATTACATACGTCCAGAATTTTCAAAAAATCGATTTTTTTTTTACAGATTATTATTCTCTATAGTTTTAGGCGTATTTCTGTGTAAGTCGATTGTACAAATTCCCCATAGATCGAAAGTTATTATAGAAAAGGTAACTGCCCAATGAGAGTCTGATGCGCGCACTTGGAACTTTAAATGCATTTTTCTCAAAACTACTTTTTCTGGCACGGTCTGCATGATAACTCATACAGTTTTTAATATTTTTTGATGCTTTTTTTTTTTTGAATATTCGAAATTGTTTTCTCTATAGTCTGTCGAGTCGGATTTTTGATGTTGTGATTAAAAAATTTTATAAACATAATTAAAGTGTGACATTTATGACACAAAATGCACACTTTTTTTTAAACTGCCGTAAATTGCCAAAATTTTTCGAATTTCAAAAATCCGGCTCGACAGACTACAACTACAACTTTATTTTACAAGAATTTTTTTACGTTTTGCAGATTCATCAGCATTTCAAGAAGAAATGATGCAGACCGTGGAGCAACTTTTTTTTCATAGTGCTTCGGGAAACGTGATTTTTTATGTTGTAATTTTTGAAAAAAAAAAAATGAAATAAATTTTTTTATAAAGTTTAAATACTAATAAACAATGTGTAAAAATTATTTTTATTAATTTCTATTGCTATCTCTTCTAAAAACAGTTTTTCTTTTAGCGCGTTTTAGGCGCTGCTGGACGTATGTAAGGCGTTAATAGCTCTCTATTTGGTTATTAACTTTTTGAGAAGTCCTGATTTAAATTTTGACAAAAATTGAATTATCATCTTTTTAATTGTGCAATTTAAATACTTTTTGTCATTGGTTTTTTCGAGAGTGAACCTTTCCTATATTTTTTTGTGGGGATTTGGTTTTTTGGAGGGATTTTTCACAGGAGTGACTTTTTGAGATAGTGTATATTACAGCAGTCCTTCTTCATTTTGAAACTTGGTATACACGTTAGCGAAAATGTTATGCAGCGAGTGGTTATCGCGTGCACTGTTACGATCTTTTATTGACGCACGTTTATATATTCCTATATACTTGGAGATAGTAAAGGTAGATATAAATGCACCGCGAGAGGTGGTTGAAAGACAGGGGTATGGAATCCCTACTGCGGTGCCAGCCAGTGTCGAGGAGCTAACCAGATTCACGAAACACCCTTCCATCGACGGAGAAAGGAAAAAGAAAAGAAAAATGTGAAAAAAGAGAAGGAAGAGTTACCAAAATTGAATAAAAAAAATAACAAGAGTAACGAAATCGTAAGCAATAAACTAGAAGCAATAATAACGAACAGTCAAATCTATGGAAATTACAAGGAGAATAACAAAATTATAAATGAACAAAAATTTCATATAATTATGAAAATATATAATTGAAAAATTAAATATGCAATGGTGAAATTCCATTATTTATATAAAAAACTAAAAAAACCATTAAACAATTTCTTTTTATAATATTCGAAAAGTGAGACGAAAGTGGAAGAGGAAATATATATATAAGAGCACAGGTTTTATTTTGCACAATCATGTAGATTGACATAGACCAATATCAAGTAGATTGCCCATGAATCCTGCATAGAGAGGGTTGCAAAGTTTCATTCTCGCTCGTTGTGCATTTACGATTATAGCTCTACAACACCCTTAGCTATATACTACAGACTATGATCCTCAGCTGGCTATTAAAAAGCCAGAAAGCCTACCCCTAGTTACAATGTTGATGGTCAACTACCCCTTGATATATCCACCTCTACAAAGCGCATCGTATAAAGGGATTGTTGGAAATTTGAACCAGGTAATAAACTTGAATCGGTCGGATCGAAATGATTCATGGAAAGAGAGTGAAGATAATGAGAAATTGGGTGAAAAGAGGAGTTGGAAGATTGAAGGAAGTAACCAATTGAAGTTGTGATCGTTTTGATTTGAATCTTTAAAAAAAAACCATTAATTCCATGGTTAAATGTTTACCCATAAATACGACGGGATGAGGGTCGTAAAATATCACAAATACAAGAACGTGAGAGAGAGACAGAGAGATAGAGAAGGAGAGAGCCGATGATGATCATCGTGATTTATTTTGACTCAGTCCAACTTTTAGGCAAGACAGTAAAACAAAGTACAATAATAGTATAAATAAATAAAATAAAAGAATAAGGATAAAATAAATATAAAATTGCAATACCTATCCAAGAAACACGTAATTGGTCCCTTAAATAAAATGCTCCAGCAACTACGAAATAATCGATACATTTGCAATCGGACGAGTATCCCAAGAAGAAGACTGATTTTTAAGAGAGAGAGAGAGAGAGAGAGAGAGAAACTATTAATGGAGGTTTTTTATCTCAACTCTCATCAATTTTTCTCACCTGCAAAAGTAGAGAGATCTCATTAAATGAAGTCTGGTGGAGAAAAAAAATTTTTTGAACGTTGCTTTCCCGAAGGGTTTCCGAGCTCGTAATATACTTTATTTTTATCTTGGTGGGCTGCAGCTTCAGCATCTCCGCTTTTTTACCACTTCTCTACTTTCGTGAAACCCTCGACTTGAGCTCTCTGTCTCTTTTTCTCTTGCTCTCTAGCGGTGGAAAATCTTCTTGAAGTCGTGCCGAAAGAGGCACGAGAACTCAGTGTCTGCTGTCACGGATGAAAGGAAGTGTCTAGCCAGCGCAATGGAATTTTCACAAAGGGTATAGCGAGGAGAAGATGCAGTAGTCCCTTCTTGGGGGACGTCTTACAAGCCTCGTGCTCTTGGTTCATCTTATTCTTCACCCCCCTCCCCTTCCTCACTCTCTTTCCCCTTCCCCGCCCCTCTCCCTCGTTCCCTCTCTTCGTCTTCTCCTCATCTCTTTCCCTTTACTTCTTTTTTTCATCCCCCTGGCTCTCTATCACGCGAAGCTCCTTGGCGCTCATCAACTGATGCCACTCCATGGCATCACCTTCGTCCACGAAAGAAGAAGATCGTGGATGATGGAGAAGAAAAAGGGAGATGAGAAAAAAGGCGAATGAGGATGAAGAGACAGCAAGGAAAAAAACGGAATAAGGATGAAGAGGAAGAAGCAGAAAAAGTGAAGATGCAAGAAAAAAAATAGAAGAAACCCTTGGGTCCCTCCCCTTTTTCTCTTCGCCCTCTCGAGTCACATAGCGAGTAGAATTTACTTGCTATTGTCTCGGTGGAGGCCTCGGGCCGATCACGCGCCTCTTTCTGAAGCCTTTGCCAAAAGCTGACTAACGTTTCGCGTACGACAAGATAAAGAGTGAGTGAAGTAAAGAGAGAGAGAGAGAGAGAGAGAGAGAGATGAAGACAAGACGAAATGCTTGCATCGTGCCATGAATTTTATTCGCACCTGAACCATTACCAAAACGTTTCTTTCCTATACCAACCAATTCTCAAACCTCGAGTATGCTTCGGGAATAAAAAAAACGAGAGAGAAATTGTCCCATCCATGTCCAGTAAACGACCTACTGTAGAAAAATTCCTCGATGCGAAAATGCCAACTGAAAAATCCCTCTCACCGACATTTCAACGTCCCACGGGCAATCGAAATCTCGATTTTGAGCCACACATGTCTCCTCCACTGTCAATTTGTCTCCGAGTGAGCTTAACAGCTTACTGAGGATCGCGCTTATGTACTCAAAATACAAAAAAAAAACGCCTATAGATACGAGCCTGGAATTTCGGACATCGAGTGTGTAAGAGGACAAGAATGTAGAGAAAAAGAATTATATTTTTCGTGAGGGACATTGATTTTTATCTGTTTGTAGACTGAAAGATAGACAAGTAAAGAAGGTAGAAAATCTTACGATATGTGTGCAAGTTCTCGAGGTTGGCGCGAATCTGGTTTGTACGTGATCCAAAAGGGTTCCACGTATGAGCTCTCCAATACACGTTGTGTCTTTGGTATATCGAAACCATTCCCGTCCCCCTATTCCCCGCTCTTACGTCGACAGATCGAAACTCTAGGGGCTGGCGTCGTGTTCGCCGTCGTCGTCGAGAGTGCTGCATAAGCTTATTAGAAGCAACGTACGCTGTACTCGAACTCGACGGGATGTTGGTCTACGCTATTCTGGCTCTTCAACCCCCTATAACTATTCTGACTTGTCAATGTCAAAACTTTGCCGATGCCACCTGCAATAAGAGAGAGAGAGAGAGAGAGAGAGAGAGAGAGAGAGAGAGAGAGAGAGAGAGAGAGAGAGAGAGAGAGAGAAAGAGAGGGAGGGAGGGAGGGAGGGAGGAAGAGAGAGGGGGGATAGAGAGAGAGGGGCGGGAGAGGGAGAGAAATCGGGGGAAAAGTCAGAGAAATAGAAACCCAGAAAATGGAGAGATTGAAATATTTGGAAAACCTTTTTAAAAGAAAATATAGTTCGATGACCTTGAATTCCATAATTGGTCACAAATACCGATGATAATGATGAATAAGCTTAAAGAGCCGAAAAAAAAGAAATTCGTTGCAGGAATATGATTAGAGGGGAAGGTGAACTTTTGAGACGGTTGGTGGACAATATCCAGTTCTGACGCCGCACAAGCGAACAAGAGGGCCACGAGAGCACGAAGAGGGCACCAATAGACAGAGAGAGAGAGAGAGAGAGAGAGAGAGAGAGAGAGAGAGAGAAGGAACGAACGTTGCAAGTTCTCTGCGGGCGCTTCGCACGCTTCAACACCACTAGGGTGGTTATTCTTTTTTTTCTACTGGTAGAGAAAGAAGAGAAGCGAGGAACAGGGTTGTCGGAGGCTGGAAGGGGGTTGCTGGTTTCACGATGAGGATAGGCTCGCTTGGGGAGAGCACCGAGTACTCGAGAGACAATGAGGCCGCTCACAAGTGTCGCCACGAGTGGATGCACTCGACTATTGCCAACTCAGGCCCTTCAAAAAGCACGACAGAGAAAGAGAGAGAGAGAGAGAGAGAGAGAGAGAAAGCCCTCGGTTCGCAAAAACGTAGACCCACCAAGGAAGTACGTCGACGTCATGTAGACCTGACACGGAAAGCAACTTTTAATTCGTTTCTGCAAAGCCGACACCCTTCTATACCGATTCTTCAACCGCCTTCCTTGTCTCCAAATTTTTCTTCACCCTCTTTCACTTATACTTATTCTTCTTCCATCTCTCCTACATCCACTTCTTCTTCTTCTTCTGCAGCCGCTTCCCATTGTTTTCCTTATACTTCATTCTTCTCCCTTTTTTTATTCTTCTTTGTCCGCAGCCCCTTCCTCTTTATCTTATGCTTGTTGGCTTCAGCCTTGTCTTTTGCAGCCCCTTTACATTCGACTCCGTCGTTTTTTTCCATCACCTCGCCGCTCCTCTTCAACTTCTTCCTCTGTCTTTCATTGACCCAACGTCAAGGCATCCGCATTGTGCCGTCACGATAGTGCACATTTGGAGGTGGTTATCCACCAACGTTTCATTGATCATCATTCAATCACTTTCTTTGCCACACGGAATACCTACTCATCCGGCCATTTTATGAAACTGCCTGCACAACCAGATCATCGCATATCGTCGCATACCCTTATTGCTCGACATACCGCATGCCGAACTTGAAGAATGCTGCGCTAGAGAAAAGAAGAAGAAGACGAACTGCTTTCGGTTCCCATTGCTCTTAGATTGTTTTGCAACGTTGCCAAAATTTGGCGCAACTTTGATGAGGAGCTACAATGAAGTTTGGATCCGTGAGCGCAACCCGAGTGTTGTATAAGAGCGAACACATTTTCATTCACTCCCGATTGTGGATGTTCGGATGCTTAGGAAACACGTGATGCTAGCTCGCTACTTCTTCTTCGACCAAGTTTTACTCTTCTTCTTCTTCTTCTTCATCTTGTCTCTAGAACGTCGCCTCTTCTTTGCGATGCCATGAAACAGCAGCAACATCTAAAGTAGATATGGGTACGAGCATGGCGAACGTTTCAGACACGTCACTGTCGCGAGCCGGATTCTCTCGTCGTTTTCATCCTCCGAAAGATGTCATCGTCTGGCGTCTTCCGACCCGTCTAACCAGTTGAGTAATGCGTCTTCATTTCGTGGCTCTTTTACTTTCTGTCTCGCTTACCTTCATTGTATTTAACTTATTCGAAAGTTTATGGTCGTCAACTCTTTCCAAGAAGCATACTCAGCTCTCTTCAATCTTTCTCTCTGTTTTCATTTTCCTCTTTTCTCTTCTTCCCTTATTCCCTTTTTCCCCCGATGCATACTCGTCACGTTGACAACATATCGTATTTGTCCCGCTTTTCACATCTATTCCTATTCCTTTGTACAAACTCGGCCTAACGCACTTCCACATTTTCATTTCGAGAAAGGTTCAAAAAAGGTTTAAAAATAAGGAAAATAATCCCTTAATATAGATCTTACGTTCCATTTCTACAATCGTTCGTATTTAGTACATGGAGGGTTGGATCATAAGATCACCTAATTAAAAGGAAGCTTGAAACGGCCCTTTTGTAAATAGCGCGTTAATTACCCAAAGTTTCGTAAACAAACATTAATTTCACCATGTCGAAAAGCGAAGGATTTTCCAGTGCTAGGAAGAGTCTTTACTTATTGGGTCACCATTAAAGTTTTGCGATCTACAGCCAAACGCAGGCATAATCCACCGCTGCAATAATGGCAAATGAAACGGAGCATTGCTCTTTTCTATAGACCCATTCTAAAAGTACATAGTGTGTTATATATAGAAGGAAAGGCAGCGAAATCGTAGCAGTTACGAGAGATAGTTCTCAGATTCCTTCCTTGCACCCCCTTCAAAACTCTTCTTAACCCCATCCTCCTGCAAACAGGCCGAAAGAGGAAGACAGAGAGAGAAAGAGAGACAGGATCGTTTCGCGTTATTTATGAAGACAGCCGATAGCGATAAGGATGGCAAATCGGGAGAACTTGCAACCGAAACCCAAGCTGTATTCAATTCCGGCTCATAATTGTTAAAGTGGAAAAGTTTTCATCGAAGCTTCGTCCTTTCCAGGTTCACTCTCTCGTATCGGAGTTCTCTGCTTCGTGTATAGCATCGTGTAAGACTCCGAGGCTTTGTGCCCCTCTCTGCCTTCCCCTCATTCTTCACCAAAGGCACTTTTAAATCGTTTATGTATCCAGTCGCAAGGGTAACTTTACCGGGGACTTTTAGAATTCATGCTCCCAACCTTTCAGTCCACCATTTGGCCTTAACTTTTAGTACTTCAGGACGGATATGAACATGAGAATTTTAGAGAGGAATCAATCTTTTCGGATCAGTATTGTGATAAAAAAATACAGGCATCAGCGATGTTTTGCGGTTTGTTTCAAAAAATTAAAATCTTTTCGAGAAGGGTTAGGGGAAAGAGTGACCGAATAATTTTGAATCGTGCCCATGATTGAAATTAGGCTAAAAAGGTTGAACACCGAAGAAATTGGTGACTTGCATTGTTCTTTTTTGTTCTGCCGTTTTTGAGGCTCTTCTCGCTACCTTGGATAGTACACTCAAGCGTGAATGCCACGGGGGAACTCTACGGAGAGAGCGAGAGCGAGCGAGAGAGAGAGAGAGAGAGAGGGAAAGAGAGAAAGAAAAAGAACGATAGAAAGCTTGCACAAACAACAAGATGGCCGCCGCCGCCCACTGACGCCAGCAGCAGTAGCAGCCGTTCGAACGGAAGGGTTGTTTTGCCAACCACTCGCTTGTGTCTGAACATCCAACTCCCCCAACGACACCCCTCTCATCTCTCCTACTGTCGTTCGCTTGCATTGCTATTCCCCTCCGTCAATTCTTTCCAAATGTCTGGCCGTTTGAAATATCGGTCCACACGACCTGCATAACGCGTGGAGGACTGAATCCCTCCATCCCCCTTTTTATATCCCCTCTACTTCGATGCCTTCTTGTGCTCGAGCGACGATTCCCGTTCCAATGAACCATCAATGACCTCCCTCCGGGATGATTATTATGCGAGGATCGAAAATTCCGAAAAAAGGGATGGTTGTTGAATTATAATCTAGAATTTCCTCGTAGAACTTCGTTTTAGAACATAACGAGGAATGAGATGATAAAAATTTTCTTTAAAAATGAATTATTAAAACGAAGGAGAGAAAAAGGAAGAAACGGGCATACGAAAGATGGTCTTCTTTGAAAGATCGTCATGTGTCATATCGCGTTTATCAACAAACCACCACCCTTGCACTTTGCTAATTAGTCGAATCTTTTTATTGTGATACGGACCCATCTTTTGAGGTAATGCTTTCTCTGGGTTGTGATGGACCATATCCAGTTATCGCACTAAAGAATATGCTGCTATGATAGAGAATAAGGGAGAGGGACGGTTATATGTAGATAGATAAAGAGTTCGTTAGTCGATGCAATAAGATGAGAGGTTTGAGATGCATACAGAGTGAACGTACTACGAATAGAAAACATCCCGCAGCTAATGGACAACGAATTCGCACGAGCTAAAGTCCTTCACCACTTTTTTTTTCCTTTCTTTTCTACTCGTAGGACTAAAGTCGGGATGCGAGAGAGAGAGAGAGAGAGAGAGAGAGAGAGAGAGAGAGGCGAAAACCACGGCTCGAAAAGAGAAGGGGGTGAGAAAAAGTATCAACGAAGCTGCAAACGCTATCGGCCAATTTCGATCACGTTCACCACCAACCAGTCTTCAACCCTCTTCAATTTTATCCGCGGGACCGAGGAGCATAAGAGCAAAAGAGAAGGAGACCAGTCCTTTCAGGCGATGAAAGACAAGGATGGAGACGACTGGAAAGGATCAACCGCAATTATTCCTATGGCCAATCAAACTCCCTTGTTCCCTCCTCAGCTTTCGTTAATGAAAACGTAAAAAAAGAACGTAGAGATTGACAAAGGACTCTTGAAAAAAAAAAAAAAGGAAAGCCTTAAAAGGGAGAAAAAGTCGTAAGTGCGCAAGAGGGAGAAAGAGGGTGGTGAAAAAAAAAAAACGAAAAGAAAAATAATAAAGACCACAGTAATAATGCAACGAGGGAGGGAAAATCTTGGCATAATGATCGGTCGCTCATTCCAACCTCTTTTTTCCCATTTTTTCGGCCCCGTCGTGAGATTTTCTAAAAGAAAAAAACTTTTTTGTACTGCGACAACTCGCGAGAGGAAGAGAGAGAGAGAGAGAGAGAGAGAGAGAGAGAGAGAGAATAATAGCGTGCTGGGGTGGGACGGACGCAGCGTCAGCAGCGCGACGAGTATATCGGGGTAAAACGGAGTACAACGAGCTCTCCCTTACACCGCCTCGCTTCGTTCCTTCCTGCCCCTGATTTTTTTTTTTCTAGTAATCAGCAAATCGGCAAACCGGCAACTACGTGAGCTAAGTGGGGGATGATGATACAACCCCTGGGGGGAGAGTCTTTGCCATGGAAAGAAAACCTCTGCAAGACGTCGATATAACAACTCGATTACTTCTCGCAGTGAGAAAAGTGTCACTTTGGCCTGTCACATCTCTACCCCGTGAATTTCGTTAAGGGTGAGAGATGCTTTCTTGTCTCTGAACCCTCGTTTTCTTCTCTCAGCTTCTCTAGCTACGAAAATTTCATTCCATCGCCCGTCTCGTCCTCTTATCAATCTTAGTGTACGAATACGAAAAGATAGGCGGGATGGGAAAGAGGGGATGAAATAAGACACAAAGACATCGGCGCGAAGCAATTAGCGTCGCGTTTATAATCTCTCGTGACCGCGGTAAAATAAAACTCGATAGAGCTCGACACTGAAATTTCTTCTCGCGACTCCTCCGCCGAAACTATCTTGACGTTCGATTCCACATAAAACTACATGAGACTTCTATAAATTTTAGACTTGTCGTAAAATTAATTTTAGGGGTGTATTAAAAAACGATTTATTTTGAAGTGTTAAATTCATGTTAAAAAATTACGGTACTTTTTCTTTCTCGAGCATTATTTATTTTTGGATAATTATCAAAAATAATTATTTCAACATATATCTCATCGTGAAAAATGCCATCTTCGACTAATTAACAATTTATATCAAGTCTACAAATATTTCAAATAGAGAAAAAGATAAACGAATGTTTAAAAAGTTAATTAATATTTAAAGAGAAATTTTTTAATTTTTTGCAATTTCGTAGTAAGAATGTGGTGAAAATATATCGTGGAAGGGTCACGTGAACATGAGAAAGTGGTAAGGGATATGGCAAGTGCGAAGTTGGGAAATGTGAGAGGCAAGTTTGGCTGGACGTAGAACATAATTTGATAGGGGGAGAGGGGGGAAAATGGAGGTGAGAGAGCGAGAGAGAAAGAGGATGCTGGAGAGTTAATTCGCTGCTATGTCTCTCTCTCTCTCCACCAGTCTTTCGATGAGACCAAGTCTCTTGCGGCCTTCTCTCTCGACGTTTTGGTCTGAGCCTTCGAGACTCGGCAGACAATTGGGTTAAGTAAGTCAAATAGCCCTGAGCGACCCGGAACGAAGCTCGTAGACTGCTGGCAGCTTCACTTCAGCCCTCACTGTCCTTCTTTTTTTCCCTTTTCATTCTCTCTCTCTCTCTCTCTCTCTCTCCCTCCCCCTCCCTCCCCCATTATGAACGTAGCTTAAATAGGTATATTTATGCAACGATATATGCTGAAACATTGACTTGATGAATTTATTTCATGAATTCATCCCATCCCTGTATAATTATGTGGCTGTGTTTCAAGTTTGAAGATCATCTTAAATATATGTGTGTGCTTGCTACACTCCTTGTTCGATTTTACCCTGTGAATCCTCAGACGCCTGTACAAACATCCTTAATATGAGGTACGTGGAGAGATTAGAGTTCGGTACTTGCTGAAACGCAGGAGATTCGCCAAGAAACATCCCCGATAACCCTTCTTGTTTCGAGACACCCTAAAAAGGATAAACGTCTTCGTCCTAGCCGCGTGATCTCTCTCTCTCTCTCTCTCTCTCTCTCTCTCTCTCTCTCTCTCTCTCTCTCTCTCTCTTAATTCTCCGTTTCTCCTTCTATCTCGTCTCTTCTCAACCCCGTTGCCGCTTATTCTCGTTAAGCCCGGCTCGAAGTCGATTAACGAGATAAAATCTCGAGGACTCGGTATAAGTATATAAGAAGAACGATGAAAAACAGAGGATGAAGTAACAAACCAATCGCACTCACAAACCGTTGTCATTGCGAATAAATCTTATTATTTTATCCACTATCCAATTCATAATAAATTTGCAACGATTTTTTCACTCAAAAAATGGAAGATGTCATTTATATTATTAAAAATACCAAATAATTCATCCCTCAATTTTGATTTAAATAACCATAAGAATGACAAGATTAGGCAAAACAACGATGAATTTTTTTTTAAGTGATTTAACGATAAAAATGATCGTAAAATCGTTCTAAAAAAATCAATTTTGAATATTTATATATGAGGTACTCCACGTCAAACCGGCGGACTTTTTCCCTGACCCTCGCCGACTTGGGTAATTATTTTTTATACGATTATATGAAGTCTAAAAGACACCCTGAAATTTTTTCAGATTTTTCTGAACAGCCATTTTTGAAAAAAAAAAATCCAAAAATAAAGCCCCTTTTTAAAAATCTGAAAAAATTCCTAAAAATCGGTGATTATATGCCAAACATTTTAAGCTACCGCCCGTAGTGGAAGTACGATTTTTTCTGTGTTTTTATGAGCTATTAAAGTTGAAAAAATTCTCAAAAAATCAAGAACCACTCGTTTCGGGCCAATAGTTGAATATTTTCGTAACCAAAAAATTTGATGGAATATTTTAGACCAGTACAAGACAAAAAAAATTGAGCCAGGCAAAAAGTTGAGGTATTCATTTAATAGTTTTATTCAATTTTATCAAATAGACAAAACTTATTATATGCCAAACATTTTAAGCTACCGCCCGTAGTGGAAGTACGATTTTTTCTGTGTGTTAAGGATGTTGAGTCCCTAAACGCAAATGATGATATAAATCTGAAAATTTGGTATGTTTTTGTGTTAACTATTTAAGAGATCGTGTAAAAATTTTACGACGTTTAAGAAGCTCGTTATTGGACAATTAACATTAACAACGAAAAACAAATTAAATGTAGTTTTATGGAAACTGGTATAACTTTGCGATAATTTTTTGTTTTCGACCTCCCAATTTTTTAATATTTACAATATACTGAAAGCAACGGAAACCAAACGAAGTTTATTGATAAATATTTTTGTTTATTGGTTTAAAAAATTGTTCTTAACAAAATGTTAATTTTTTAATAACGAGCTTCTTAATCGTCTTGAAATTTTGACACGACCTCTTGAATATTTCATATGAAAACATATCAAATTTTCAGAATTTTATCATCATTTTTTATTTCAACCCTTAAGGAGGTTGAAGTAATGATGATAGAATTCTGAAAATTTGGTATGTTTTTACATGAAGTATCCAGGAGGTCGTGTCAAAATTTCACAATGATTAAGAAGCTATTTATTGAACTATTAACATTAATAAGTTTCATAGGGACTCAACATCCTTAATCGGCTAATAACGTTAAAAAATTCCAAAAATATCGAAAAACACTTACTCCGGCCCAATAGTTGAATATTTTGGTGCCTAAAACTAATTTTCGTCACAATTTTCGAGCAATCAAATCAAAATTAGAACACCGATCCCATAGGATCCTCAAAAGAATTGATTTTTTTTCAAGATTTACTCAAATATAATTGATAAGTTTTGTCTATTTGATAAAATTGAATAAAACTATGAAATGAATACCTCAACTTTTTGCCTGGCTCAATTTTTTTTGTCTTGTACTGGTCTAAAATATCCCAAAAAATTTTTTGGGTACGAAAATATTCAACTATTGGCCCGAAATGAGTGGTTCTTGATTTTTTGAGAATTTTTTCAACTTTAATAGCTCATAAAAACACAGAAAAAATCGTATTTCCACTACGGGCGGTAGCTTAAAATGTTTGGCATATAATCACCGATTTTTAGGAATTTTTTCAGATTTTTAAAAAGGGGCTTTTTTTGGATTTTTTTTTTTTCAAAATTGGCTGTTCAGAAAAATCTGAAAAAATTTCAGGGTGTCCTTTAGACTTCATATAATCATATAAAAAATAATTACCCGAGTCGGCGAGGGTCAGGGAAAAAGTCCGCCGGTTTGACGTGGAATACCTCATATATATATATATACATACATATATCAATCATTAGGTACTAATTTAGAAGGAATTGTCGCTGAAATCATAAAAATCCTGATCACAGAATAGGTAAAATGATATGGTAAGGAATGCATTATGTACAACTTATTTATTATACAAAAAAATGTACTCTCGAGTCTGAAATATTGTACGCTTTACTCAAAATGAATTTGAAGAATGTCTGGCCATACACGGCTCCTACTACTTGCATCTGGTAAATTTGTCAATAGCAAAGCATACGCTTTTTTCATGACGAGATCTAGGAAAACTTTTCCATATACCTTCTGGCATACTTGCACGCCTTTCAACATGATGAAAGAACTTTTTTATAAATCGTCCCAAATTACTTCAAATTTTTCCCATTTTTTGCTACTCATAGTTATGGGAGATTTGCTCTCGTCTCGCGTTTGGAAGGCCAGTATGACTTTTGTGCATTTTTTGGCTTGATTTTTACTCGCAATTTCGAGAGCAGGAAAACGAGAAAAAAAGAAAAATAAGCGATGTTGCATATCGGAGTACTGCATGCAATAACTGAGTGGATTGAAACGCGACCCTCCAGTATTTTGTATTTTATCCGAGCATGTTTTTTGCCGCTGTCACGAAATAAATATTTGTCCATATGCCACGAACTTCTGGATAATCAGTGTTGGTCCAACAGCGAGATTATGAGAAGATGGTGTTGGTTGGAAATTCGAGCATGGAGGTTAATTTGAACATTTGCAATTCCAAAGGGGCTTACAATAATCTACCGGATGAGATTGCACCACATTTTGAAATAATAAAACTCAATACCTTGGAACCACTTCCGAACTAATTAAAAGTGCAATTTAAATTAATGTCAGGGATTGTTGGTTCTCGTTTTCGAAACAAAATAAGGGTGGAAATGGTTTTGAATCTCAATTTATTAAACAAACTACATCCGCCCGAATTTTGTATTAAAAAAATCAAATACACGATTTTATTGATTTATTTTCTTATTTAGAAGATTTTTTCGACCTTTTTCCAGGCTGTTTAATTTTTTTCGGCATATATTTGGCTAAATGCTTCGCTAGACTCCAAATAATTTTTTTTCAAATACATTATTTGGCTGTTGTGATAAAACGAATATTCGCCAATACTCCTCAAATTTGGATAATCAGTATTTGATTAAGAAGACTGCAAAAGGAGGAGGGAGACACAACTCTGTTGTGTAGTTTGAGGAGGAGAAGGGGTTGATAAGAGCCTCGATGTTAATTGAGGGATTTGCAATTCCGAAGGGATGGGAACGTGTTAGGAAGATCCACAGACTGCTTGCGCAGCAGATTTCTGAATGATAAAACCCAATAATTAAGAAACAATTCAGAGCTCTGGCTAGTCAGCGAGATGCAGAGAACTCTCGTCCAGCCTTAATTGAGGCATTATTTTTCGATTAAATAGCGTAGAGGTGGAATGGAAGGATAACGCCGAGAGGGATGCCCACGATAGGATTCAAATTAGTGCGCATTTTCTGTCTCTCTCTTCCTCTCAACATCTGTCGCCTCAGCGAGCTATCATTAAATTTCACTCGTCGACGTCGTGAGATCAACGACGAGCCTCTTTACCAGAGGGTGATATTTTCAAACCGAAAATTGAAAAAAAAATAAATAAATAAATAAATAAAAAAAAAAACACGAATACAACTTAGAATCAAAAAATTTACTTATTTTCACACCGAATGAATTTTATTCTTTCGAATACTTGAACATTCATTTTTTCATTTATATTAATTAATTATTTATCAATTCATAGTAATT
The DNA here is from genome assembly GCA_963989365.1 of Rhimphoctona megacephalus. Taxonomy (NCBI): domain Eukaryota; kingdom Metazoa; phylum Arthropoda; class Insecta; order Hymenoptera; family Ichneumonidae; genus Rhimphoctona; species Rhimphoctona megacephalus. The sequence continues at coordinate 38,561,983 of OZ022416.1, read as the reverse complement.
CAAACGATGAATTTAATTGTCAATCAAATGAAATTGGCAACAAGAACAATTGTAGATTCATTTGTCAATTTAATACGAATCGAGAATTTTTATGTCGGGTTAATGAAGTTCTCACAATGGCCGAACGAACTTCAAGATTGCCAAGAGTGGATAACACACGAGACAAATTGCTGTCTTTGCGTGATAATGAAGTTGGCTCGTCGAAACCTCAAAAAGTTAGTTACTCGTTGACTAAACCTTTTGTGTCAGGAAGCGAGAGTCTCGCAAACACGACAACTGTTGACACTCAGCATGGTATTCGTGTTAGTGGTCCCCTTCATATTTCCAGTGAGGTGTAAGTACTAGATTTTAAATGTTTATTGATAATCTATATATTTTTATTTAGAAAATAAATTTGACATTCGTTATTATAATTTTGATTAAAAATTTAATTTTATTAATTCATCTCGCGTTTGACTATTAAATTCTGTGTTTCTTTTTTTTTTCTATAATTGAAAAATCTTTTTTTTGTGGAAACACTTTTGTGGTTTATATTGGAAAAAAACCAATTTTTCCTTTTCCTTTAATTTGCAATTAATTTCCGAGTTATTCTTTATCGTAAAACATAGTGGAGTATTTTTATTTTTATTTTTATTTTAGAGAGGGTACTCACGAAATACTTTGTGTCAGCTATACGGAAACTTGTGATTTTATAGCAGCCGGTCTAACGGACGGTACAGTACGACTCGTAAAAGTCAGTACCAGCGAGTACACGTCGACCCTACGAGATACTGAAATGCAACAGAATCCTGGCCCAACGACTGCGATAAAACATCGACCTGTTCACAAAACTCATCCAATAACTCAAACTCTATTGGCTACTTGTAAAGAAAAATACAGAACCATGTTTCCCATGGGTCTTAACTCTTTTGAAATTAATCATTTTTAACATCAACAAAAAAAACGAAAAATATCTAATAAAGAAGTTAATTTATGAAAAAAATGAATCTCGACAAATGTGAATATTTTTCCAAGCAATTAACGAGATGATATTTCAGTTGGGAGAATTTCCATACATATTTGTAACCAATAAAATCATCAGTTTTTGCCTTAAAATATTGATTAGATTATAAAAATTTGATTTAATTAATAATCAGATTCTACGGGATGTGTGAAGTCTTGGCATTATCCGAGTGGTCAATGCTTGTACACGATACGAGAAAATAGACAAACCCTCGGTCTCGCATATCATCCTCAGTTACCAAAATTCGTCACAGTTGGTGACGACACGAATCTTTATCTCTACGACGAGGAGACGAAAACAATGGAGCGAGCTTTTCACGCCAGGTTTACAATTTATTATATTAATAAGCATGAGCAAAAATATTTATCGAATAAAATCGACTTCGAAATGATTTGGTCGTTGAATAAGAAAAAAAATAATCAGTTGTTTAAACGTTTAAAAAATCCTGATGCTTTCATATGTCAACAATACATTTTTATGCAGTGATGCACCGGATGTCATGAACGGCCACAGATCGAGAGTATTTTGTGCTTGTTTCAATCCTAAATCATCACACGAGATAATAAGCGGTGGCTGGGACGACACTGTTCAGTTTTGGGACACCAGACAACCATATGCAATTAGGAAAATTACAGGACCGCATATTTGTGGCGAAGGCTTGGACATAAGTAGAAATGGCAAAGAGGCAAATTGTTTATTCTCTTTGTTTATAGTGAATAATAGTTTGGCAACACGTTAATTTACTTAAATTATAAATAAATACATATTTAAAACGGGAGAGTGGTTGGTCCAGTGGATAAGGGCTCGGGCTCGCACGCCGTGGGTCCCGAGTTCGAATCCCGACCAAAACACCACTAAAAAATGAGATTTTTTTTCACGTTTTTCCACTGTAATCCCGGATGGTTTGGACTCCACCTTTATAAAAATCATGTCCAGACCTCGCTGTGATGCCTGAGCGGTCGGTGTACGGCTCCGGGTGCCTCCCGTGGACGGTTATCATCGTGCGGATGGTGGCGCCCCCTAGCCGTGTACTGGCTAACTCATTGCATTACAGCTGAGGAGGTACCTTTCTTAAGCGCCTCTGGTAGCTGTGCTTGAGCATGCTCGCATTGCTACCCGGGGAAATTAGGTAGGTACCGACTGTATCGGCAAGGTTTTCTGCAGTTTCCCTTCGCCCTCGGCAAATGCGATACAGTTGGGGATAAGTCGGCTGCAGCCGCACAGTAGGGTCTTTGGAAGGGAGGGGGGGGGGGGGGGGGGACAAGCTAAAAAGGGGAAAACCCTGGGCAATGGCAAATACAATAAAAAAAATATATATATATATTTAAAACGGTAATCAAGAAAAATCTTCTAAATATTTATCATTCAAAAATGCCCTCCCATCAAAAGTGTAGAAAAATAATCCTACGGAAAATATTTGAAAAAAAGCTGATAATCTTTATTGGTACACATATTTGAAGTACTTAAAACAAATTTTATAAATCGTTTTCTGTAAATATATGAGGCATTCCATGCCATTCCGCCAGGCCACTTTTTTTTCTACTTTTTTTTTTATACATTTTAACTACATTTTTTCTGCATTTTTTTTGTAAAATAATAGCCCATGATAGGAATGTCCATACCATTTTTTAGATTTTTATCTCAGGACTTTCAAGAATAACAACTTTTCAAAAAATTTAGATTTTGAAAAATTTGAAAACGTTCTAATGCCGATAACGCTTAACCTGTAAAGGACCGAAAAGCCTAAATAGAGTCTCTGCAAGACACTTTTACAGAAAGCACCGCAATGCCACCTATTTTTGAAAATTGTTTTAATATATAATAATATTATATATTATTATGTAAAAATTTCAATTATTATAGGGGATTGTAGAACCTCAAACCTCGGGCCTCTAAATATTAAACTAATCAAGATATCGACAATGGTCAATACATCGATTTTTTTTCATTTCGATTCATACTTTCATGGGAAAAAATGAAAAAAAATCATTAATCGTCATTCTCAACGATTTTCTCGCGTCTGAAGTGAAAATGATTTTTTTCAAAGATCAATTCTATTTTTTATTTTTTCAAAATATTCGTTGGTCAAAATAACGCTGGTCCGATCGTGAACCCATTTTGCTTTTTACTTTTTTTCGGATAAATATATTTCATTTTTTCAATAAAGTTCAATTTTTGTTACCAATAAAGTTCATTTTTTGTTAACAACATGATTTCAAATGATGATATTATCGATTTTATAATTTTTAAGCCTATTTCGATTGTAATTAGATTTAAAAAAAAAAAAATTCTGAAGTTTTCGAATAAAATTTTTTTTTTGTCAGAGTTATTATCAATTTAACAATTTTTAATCGGATTCAATTCCTTACACTTTTACGATCTTTTCAATTACTTTTTTTTTTTTTTTTTTTTTTTTTAATGTCAATGGATAACTTTGTAAGCGATTGCTTCCGATAAAAAATTGTTGAATTCGCACTAAAATTGATCAAATTTGTTATAAGTCAGAAAAAATGTAGAATTAGAACAGAAAAATAACTTTTTTCGAAAAATTCAGGTTTTTTTTTCAATTCATTAAAATCGATAATCGTTTTAAATTTATGAAATTGATAATATTATCAATCGAAATTATATTGACAACGAGAAATTCATCTTCATTTAAAAAAAAAAATATGTTATTTCAAAAAAAAGTAGAAGAAAAAATAGGCCCACGATCGAACCAGCGTTAACCAGCGTTAAAAATCGTATATTCATACTATCTATACTATTTTAGAGAACTATTTTTTTAATAAAAAATGGCAATCATCTTCAAAAAAATAAATTTTACTTCAGACGCAAAAAAAAATGTTGACAGCGATGATAAATAATTTTTAAACATTTTTTTCATTAAAATATGAATCGAAATGAAGAAAAACCAATTATTCATGGTAATTTGACAATTATTTACTATAATTTGTTCACAAAAAATGAACGGATGAACGAAAATTAATAATTAGGGATAGCACGATAGTGAAACTAATAATGAAGAGTAGAATACCGAAAGAATTTAAAAAATCTGTCTACAATTAAATTTTTTAGTGGCGCCCTTGCAAAAAAAACTTTGCCTGTCTGACACTTGGCTGTCTTTAAAGACTTATCAGCCTCTAAATTTTATACTTTTTGGAATTTTGATCTTGAATTACTAAAATGTTATACAATGAAAATATATTTGAAAAAAGAAAAACAAGTATTGGATTTTTTCATAAATTTTGATGGGAGGGTACCCTTGATATGAATTAAATAGTATTATATTTCGTAAAAAATTTATAAAATTTGTATATTTGACAAAAAAAAATCGTATTGAAGATTCTTACCAGTGCATGGTCGAAGACAAATTCCCTTCAGCTCTGGGACTATGGTTCAGGAAAATTGATAGTGACCCTCGAGCCGGACTCTTGGTCGAGCCAGTTATATACAGGAAAATACATTAACAGTCTTTTCATGGCAACTGGAGGTTGCGAAAACAATCTTTTCCGAATTGTCGATCTTCGTTCGCATTCCGTAAGAATATACAAGGACTTCTAGCAAATTGTGCTATTGTAAAGACTTTTTACTGATTAGTACTTGGGCTGAATTTTTTCACTGTCTAAAACGTGAGAAATAAATACAAAAACTGCATCGCCGCTTTGCATGTCCGGTTCAGACGGGTTCGAAATGCGAGAAATCGAAAAAAAGCTTCAACTGCTTAAATTTCGTAATTGCGAGTCGCTTTCGCGCCTGATTCATTCTTAAAATTCTTTTTGAATATTTATCTAGAAGCTTGAAGAAATTCGGAATAATTATTATTATAAGCCAGCCATCATTCATATTGAATCTAAAAATGTTCCAGTGAATCAATAAATCGACGAAAAATAATTGTATTTTTGGGAAAAATGATTGGTTACTAAAACCGATGCTTATTATTTTAAATAATACATAAATGGACCGATACCGATGTGTGCGCAAGCGGTGTGTGGCTCTGGCGATTTCCCAAGTTAAGAGGATCATCCCGTGTGACAACAATTTTTTTTTCACTTTTTTTGGGAATTTTTTTTTTATGAACCATTAAAACACACTATCTTTCAATTTTTACCACACATTTATTAACATTTTTACAGTCCCTCAGAATTTTATCAAACAAAAATAAGAAGTTGAATCGACTTTACACCGTTCGGAAGACACTCGTGTGTTGGTTGACGGCTGCCATGATTCCGGAGGTTTTGCTCATCCGAAATCAATAAATGAAACAGCATTTTAATTTGTAGAACTAAAGCTATCGCCGGAAACAGACCAAAGTAAAAATATCGAAAATTGAATTTTTGGCAAGATTTTAAAAGTTAAGTTCCAAATTTCGTTATTTTTTTTCGACTTTTAGCTGTCACACAGGATTACCCCTTTAAGCAGCCTCGGACGAGGCCAATACTTGGCTGGGGGTGACCGCTCAGCCATGCACCAGCTCGCACATCAATCGCTGAGCTGGAGACAGTTTTTCTGAGTTTCCGATGGTGTTAATCAACTGCAACTCAGTAAAAATACATAGCCGCCTGTATCGACCGAGTATTCCACAGTTTCCCTTGGCCCTCGTGGAAATGCGATACAGCAGAGCATTAGGAAAGAGTGGCTGTGGGCAATACTCTTGAGGGTTCTTGCAGGAACAAGGAAATTAGTGAAATGGGGGAAAAGTAGGGTCAAAGTGATGGGATGGGGTCGTAAAAAAAAGACAAAAAAACAAAATACATAAATGTGTAGAAAAAATCTACAACCAGCAACGACAACAACTTGAAAGCAGTTGAATTATTATTTCGATTTGCTGCATTCTGAACCCGTCTCGATCAGAAATACAGTTTGGCACTGCTGGCTTTGCAATTATTTTCCAATAGTATAATTTTGGTATAACCCAAAATTATACCATAGTCAAAAAAACGCCCAACAATATTAAAGTTTTACAACGGTTCGTCTTCAAGACGAATTCATTTGTTGCAAATAATTTAATGTTTGATCAATTTCATGCCCGAGTAAAAAAAAATTGTTTTTCATTTAGTATTTTCGTAAATTCCTACATAAATAAGAAGAATCTGTAGTTCACTTTATTCGAAATATTAACCCTTTCGGCAAAATGAATACGAATTAAAAATCTGTGTCATTTTGAGGACATTCAATGGAAATTAGTCTTACCGCCAAAAGGGTTAATTTACATATAGAAATATCTAAAAAAAAATTCTTCATTTCCGCACAGACTCTGGCATCGATGAGAAATCTTGCAGGTGGAGTTTACGGGTTGGACATTGGTCCATTGCCGGTGAAGCGTGCAAAACGAGGCAAACACACGGAACTTCCGGAATTGCCGAAAATTGCTTTTTGCTGTGGAAAAACAATTTACGAAGTCGAAGTCGGTTGATAAAAGTTTTTTATCTCTTATTTCGTCTTTCTCAACAATATCCAATTACGATCATACAAACAATCAGGATTCTAAATTAATTGAAGTGCGCAAAAAAAAAAATGAATGAAAACTAAAAAAAAAACGAGTAGGAATAAATGACGCATTTAAATTTTTGTCTCAAGCAATAAACAGTGTACTTTTATTTCATACAAACTATGGTACAAAATTTATACAGAACAACGCACGATTATCTTCAAGCTTTCCGCTCTCCTCGGCGTTTGTATATAATTTTTTTTTTTTCCTTTTTTTTTTATTTTTCATTATAAATTTTTTTCCTCCGCTGTCTCTCTCTCTCCCTCTCTCTCTCTCTCTCTCATTCGGGTTCATTCTCATTTTCGAGTATCGGAGAAACTCGTGGTGAATGTTTAACTCGGGGGAAAAAAAAATAAATACAAAAATCAACGAAAGAGAGAAACAGAGACACATCGAATTCAAGTGGCCAATGCCAGAGATTACTCGACGCTACTTAAACTAATCAGTCGACATTAAAACCGACTCTGGCTCTGTTGCTCTCTCTCTCTCTCTCTCTCTCTCTCTCTCTCTCTCTCTCTCTCTCTCTCGCTCTCTCTCTCTCCTTTTTTCTCTTTATTTCTCTCTTCATTCGACCAGGCTAAAAGAAGAGAGCCTTTGTTTATTTCTTATTTGCTTCAGCCAAGCGACAAGCACAGCTCGGAGAGTGAAGCATTCACAAAACGTATGCACACCGAGGAAAAAAAAAATAAAAATAAAAATACTTCGCATTCTCCACAGTCTCGCTCAACGAATACAACATTTTTCCCCCGCCATTTTTAATCCTTTCTTTGCACTTTAAATCACTAATATTCTACACAAAAAAAAAAAAAACGAGCCGGCATTCTCGATTACGAAATTTGAAAAAATTCAAGAATTCCGGACGTCTCTCACTAATATTTGTCGAATTACGCGGGGCAAGGGGGATGAAGGGAAATTCGCGCAAATCCACTGATCGATCGCTATTTCGTTTGGAGATAAAAAAAATGAAAAGGGGATCATCGGATGATAATAAAATATAATTTATAGTTGTTTAATCGTAGTCGATGTGTGCCCGTGTTGGCTTGTAAATTAAGAGATTTACGCTCGGTAAATTCACACAATTGGTCAATTATTATTCGCTTGGTTGTGTTTGTTTTTTTTCTCTTCTAATTCTCTCATTTTTTTATCGAATGTTCTTTGTTCTTTTTTGCGTGCATATAAAATTGGTCAACGACACTGATTTCACGTAAATAAAGAGAAATGATTTTCTTTTTTCTTTCTTCTTTTCAACATTGCTTTCTGATAAAGCTAGTCCGTACTAAGTTTCCAATTTTCGCTTTTAATATTTCTTGTTACTTCGATGCTGTCGCATGACAGCGTGATAGCGATGATGTCGCTAATTAAAATTAATTCATTAATTTCGTTATTTCGTTTTATTATTATAAGTAAAACGAGAATGCGGAAAAATGTTGTAAGATCTCAAGCAAATGATAATACGACTGATGATATGCCTTTGGAAGGAAAAATAATGAAAAAAAAAAAAAAAAAAAAAAAACATTAGAAATTTGTCATGCTAATTCAGAGATGCAATTTTCCAATTGAAAGGAAAAAAGCTGAAAAAAAAACATTCCAAAGCACGATAAAATAATGATTCAAACGAATTTGCACCACGAGATGTCGTTTCAACGCGACGCCCACACAAATAGCTAGTTTTACGGGAAAAACACAAAAAAAACGATCGAACTGATTCAGTCGGATATGCGACAATGACGATTTTTTTTCCCCCCAATAAGAGTACAAAGAGTCGGATAATTATGAACAGTTCGCAATCAGAACAGGCGGTGTGGGAAATAGGATCGTTTTTTTTCTCCACGAGCATTAAATTTACTTTTTTTTGCACGATAAAAAGAAAAATTCACCATTACCGACGGCTCACGTTATTCGCTTACATTCGCACTTTTTCACATACATTATATATATATACATATATATATTATCGATTGACCAACAGATGTACTTGTACAATTTAATACACAAAAAAAACAATTTCTCTCTCTTTTTCTCTCTCACTCTCGTTCATCTGTTTCTAATTACACAATAAATTGTCATAAATTACTAATAATACACGAGATGGTTGCTTCCTCGTATTTTTTTCGCGAAACTCTTTCGCAAGACAAAATGCTCAAGTCGAATTAAAAAGTGAAGACGTGCGTTCTCATTTTTCGACTGAAAGAAACGGAAATATCGTAACGAATTATGCGAAAAGCAAGAGCGAGAGGTAGAGAGCATTTCTTTGTTTGCCTATATTTTTGGAGAGAGTAATTTTCGTGAACGAAAAAAAAAAAAAAAAAAAAATTAATATTAAATAAGCATGAAAAATAAAACGCGAGGCTCAGACTTTACGTTCACAGCCTGACTGAACACTCGCGATCAATCGCACAATTCTTTCGCTTTTTTTTCTCGATCTTTCACGTTCCCTACTCAAAATTGGGGCATTATTTCTTTTCCATCATCGAATCGTTCGTACTTTTTACGACCCGAGCTTTATTTTTTAAGAATAAATTTCCACCAAAGATACGTTTAGAAAAAATGAAGATTTTCGTTCTTTCTCTCTCTCTCTCTCTCTCTCTCTCTCTCTCTCTCTCTCTCTCTCTCTCTTTCTCTCTCTCTCTCTCTCTCTCTCTCTCTTTCTGTTTTATGGAGCGATTTTCGAGCAGTCAAATCGCTATGAACCTGTCTAATATGAATTTCATTCAACGGAATTCATTTTCCCAAACTTTTAACAGTTTTCTTCTTTTAACCCTAGCTACACACTATAACTTTTAATACCTTACTTACACACTAGCGATCTATTGGACCGACGACTTTTATTGCTCTATAACATTGTAACAAACGCGTCTATTGAGGTTTAATTGTAATGAAATCGAAACGCCAGACCCCGACCAATCCGGAAACACAATCAATAAAGTCAAAAAGTCGTTTGATAAAACGTTATAACGTTTATGAAAAGGCGTGTGGTGAAAAAAAAGGTGAAAATGTAGTGTTGCTGTCGGTCCATTGGACTCCGTAGTGCGTAGCTAGGGTTAACAATGAAAAAATATTTTTTTTTCGATTCTTTTTTTTCTTCACCTGCGAATTATAATTTGTGTCTTTGTTACATAATTTGTCAGGCTGTATTATTAAATAAGATTGCGCCAAAATCGCGGATCAAAATTCTTCAAGAATGTAAAAATCATTCGATAAAAAAATCTTAAAAACGTAATTTTATATCTGAATTAAATAGTGTATTGAAGGAACCTTTTATTTTCTCAATAAATATTGTTTTCAAACAATTAGCCATTATGAATAATTGCGAAAACACGCACACGAATAATTATTTTTTTGCTTTCGAATAATGAAGAATCATTTAAAATATTCTCAATATTCTTTTTTAATATTCGCTTTTGGAATATTAATTCTAGGACAATAATTTTTTCTTTTCATTTTTTATTTTAAAAAAAAGCAATTGTTTTTCTGTCATGCAAAAAAAGCATTTGAATATTTTTCTTTTTGTTTTCAACTAAATTTGCACGTTCCTGCGTACAAAAGTAGGAAAAAGAAAAAACATTTTTTTTTTCTACACATTCTGACTTTTTTCACAAGTACGTAGCGATTTGTGCTCTCATTCGATACTTCGTTTAGTTTTGCTTCACCATTGAAATTAATATCGTTGCGGAAAGAGCAAAAAACAAAATATAACTTTTCGACCTCACCGAATTTGAATCGGCAAGATTAAAAAAAGCTCTGCTGGATTTCGTTCCAACATATGTTTTTCATCATAAAACCAAAATTCTAAAGTGCTACATTTTTTTTCTTCTTTCTCTCCATGATTATACCAATTAAAACCTCGTTTTCCTGTCATAACCAATTCTTCTCTGCCAAAAATTCTTCACACAGTTCGGAAACAAAGTACGAAATAAAGTAAATTTAATTGCATTTCATCGTTGCAAACATTGACACAATATTTTATCATTCTCGATCAGAAAAAAATCTAGCATCGGTAAATCGCAAAAAAAAAACAGCAGCAGCCGCAGTTATTTTTTTTTCTCCAATCGATCACCGTATCGACTAGAAGTAAACCCAAAAAAGCAAAGTCTTGTGTTCGAGAGAGGAGTACAGAGTTGGCGCGAACGGCGAAGGAAAAAAAGAAGAGAAAAAAAATAAAAAGAAGAATAAGAAACACATTTACAATGGCGCTGAAGAGATCACATAATGCATCATAATTATCATCATTTTCTCTACCAAACGAAAGCGGGATTTCGCGTCCCGAAAATTGTTCATACGGTGGTACATTTCATTGGTTTTTTTTTTTTTGTATTTTTTCATGTCTATTTCGTATTCGCATTTTTTGTTGTTGTTGTAGTTATTGTTGTTCACATCACAAATAAAAAAAAAAAAAAAGCTGTCACACGGTTCACATGGTATTGTAAACGGGACTGCTGTGTCTTGGTCTGACCTGCAGCCTCGCGAGTGGATGCGTACGTCCGTGTTGTTGCAACTGTTGTTTTTTGCTTGCGGCTTTGGCGACGACACTCGCGACAACAACACTGGGTGTAGGAACAACAGGAGGTCGTCCAGGAGCTTCGGGGCTCTCATTTGAGAATATATTCAAGGCTTGATGATTAATGACAATGGGGGCGGATCTACGAGTAAATTCTTCAGTGGCTATTTTCGATCTCGCTGGTGGATGTGCTTCGATACGAGAAAAGTTTGAAGAATTATCGCGTTCCCGTGATCTCGTTGGGAATTCAGGATTTTTCGTAGTTTCGTAGGAACTCTTTGAAATCTCGTATTTCCCGACGAGAACACGAACGGAAAGATCCTCGTTGTTGTCACGGGAGGATGATTCCTCGCTGTTTTCGTGTGAAATTTTGTTAGGAGGAACGACGAGGGGCGATCGAATTTTAGTTTCGCTGTGGGCTATCACAGGCGAGGAGGGTAAACTTCGTACGATTTTGGTTTCTCTTCTCGTCCATTGTCCATCACCACTTTGTTCGTTGGTCGAAGGAGCGTCGGGGCTTTTCTCGTACATACTCGATTTCGCCTCGAATTCCTTCTTGAGATTCTTCACCATACCGGAATTATTTCTCGAACCATCGGACGAGGATGTGGACGAGGAGGAGGAGGAGGTGGATGATGATGAGGAAGAGGAGGAAGATGATGAGGACGATAAATTTTGTTCAGCCGGTGAATCATCCACGGACAAACAACGCTTGTTAAAGTTCGTCTTATTTGTTAAATTTTCAAGTAACATTTTGTGATGTTTTACCGAGGTACATTGGGTGGTATTTACGACCGAAGGACTGGATGTTTCACTCTCGGAACGACAGGTACGTAAAACCGTGGGTATTTCATCGATAACGGTGGATAAGGAGGATGGCAAAGGTGCACTGGTTGACAATCTGGATAATTGTCTTGCAAGTGTAGACGAGGAAATATCCATGCAGTCTATAGATTCGGGACTGGAGATTTTACGGTTATTTTGATTGTCCTCATTGTTACCGGAAGAATCCCTTCTTCGGGGGGTTGGCGAAGGAGTATAGTGCAAAAGTACAGGATTATAATCGGTGGTGGTTTCGTCGTTGTTGCAAGGGAGGCTCAATCGCGACGTAACTTTGTTCTCGTTATCAGGCCCAGTCGTGGTGCAGCGTCGTTTAAGAGTTCCGGTATTATTAGATTCCTCGAGTTTTTGTTTCGTACGTTTAACCGTACCAGGATGCCAAGGAATTTCTTCTTTGTCATAAGGAAACAAACCGCTAGAGCCAAGAGAATCACTGGGTCTCATATCGTACGATCCCCACGAGCTATTTCTCGATGGCAGTGTTGCCCAAGAGCTGTGAACCGAATTGTTTTCCAATACAACTGCGCTGTCGTAACTACTCCAGGAGCTTTGTCGGCTGGGTGATTCGCGGGTTGGCTCGACACCGCGTCTTTCCTCACGATCGAAAACACGATCGAGTTGAGAACTAAAAGGATCGAGATCGCCACGTTTTCCACCGCGTCTCAAACAATTCTTCGGTCCGCTAACACTGGTCTTCGTCGTCGTTGTTGTTGTTGTTGTTGTTGTTGTTGTTGTTGCTGTTAAAGTCGTTTGTGCGCTGATTGTTGGACTTGTGGTTTTCGAGACGTCGCTATTTTGAAAATCTATCCTCGAGGCCGGGTTTTCCATGCTTATCGAAGTTTTGGCGATCGACGCGGTATTATTATCGACGTATTTAGTGGTATCCGTCGACCCTGTCCAGACTAGACAATCATCACTTTCATCGTTTTTACTAGCTTCAAGATTTTTTATCGAGCTCGTCGTCGTCGTCGTCGTCGTCGTCGTCGTGACGCCATTCTCGTGAAGACGCTCATTGTACGGACTCGTCGTACATTTCGGTGATATTTCGCCCTCGCTCTCCGGTGACGCGGGTTTACTAACCGCCGCCTCGAATTGATTCGTCAAATTCAACACCAAGCCTCGTCTTCGTTGACCCTGAGTCTCCAGTTTACTAACACGATTTTTTACACTCGGCGTCACATCCGGTCCTGGCAAATGTACTATTTGATTTTGTGACACGCTGTACGACTGACCGTTGCAACATGGCATCAACACGTTACGAGCCTCCTGCTCGACCAACGCTTTTTTTGGTTCCACCTCCGAACGCAAAAGTTCCTCCCGCGTTATTTCCTGCCTCGTCGCCGCCGCTGTCCGGTCGATACTCTCGAGAGACCGTGACAGCGGTGCTGAAAAAAATTCCGACAAATACCTCATTAGTCGAATGCGAGGAAAGGTTATTTTTAAAAATTTGACTCCTCAAACTGACGATTAAAATTACCGGAAAATACTTGACAACGTGGGACTGAGAGTTTAAATTGTTACTAATATTAATTATAATTCTTTTTTTTAAGTCAACAGAAAAACAGTGGCCAAAAGCTTCTTTTTTTTTTGTAATTTTGTCGTCACGAAATCCTAACCAATTAAAAAAATCAAATCGTCATACTCGGTTCACGACGACCGAAAAATCGCGGACCAATTATAAAATTAAAAAAAAAAATAAATAAAAAACAAGATATTAGTTTACTAGATGTGCATATATTTCTGTAATGAAAATGTTGATAGCAAACGATAGACACGACTGTAAGAACATAACAACAAGAATGCTTGATACTTTTGGTGAAGGCGGTATATTGAATTGAGTGAACTTTGATGAGTAAACAATTCAAAACGTTTAATATTGATTAAAAATATGTTTTTGCCCTCAATTTTTAAGCAAATGCCAAATAAACGATTGTAGAATATAATTTTAATGATAATAAGCATTTTTTTTACTTTGCGTTCGAAATATTTTGCTAGACATCGAAATTAACTGATCAGTCCGACAAAATTGTTTCTTCAAATGAAAGTTTTTTTTTTCTAAATTTCAAAAAAGTTTTTTAATTGAATTGAATCTTTAGATTTTCATGCTTTATCTTCGCTGCCCAGTACTTCACGACAATTATTGAAATTTTTCTAGTACTTAGAAATGAAAGTATAAATTGCGAAGCATTCAAACAAAATGAGAACTTTAATATTTGATAGAACTAGAATTGGGTAACGAATAAAGAAACAAACCAGAGAGCAAAACGTTTTCGACGGTTTCACCGCTGGGGGACCAGCTTTTCGGTCTTTGGCCAGTCTTTTTAAGTTCAATGCCAGAAATTTCGGGTACACAGCCATTGTTAGGATCGTTCTTGACATCGTCGTCATTGTTTTGGTCGTCGTCATCGTCATCGACTTGATCGTCCTCTTCTACATCGACGTCGTTCTCGTTCTCGTCGTCCTCTTCATCATTTTCCTTAGTGCCAATCATAACGACACTCGGCGATTTGAGATTCGTTTCGGACTTCGATCTCTGGAGTTTTTCCTTGTTCTTCATTGCGTCCAATATTCCTTGATACGTTTCCAATTGCAATAGGAAACTATTGTTCGGTTTAATACAATTGCGCTTATCCTTGACGTGTTTCCACGCTTGTGAAAAGTCCCAATTGTAAGCCTTCATCGCGTATGCGATTACGACAGAGGCCGATCTCGATACCCCCATTTTACAATGTACCAAAACTTTAGAACCTTCCTTCTTGGCTTTCGTTATATATTTGAACGTGTCGTCCCAGTGCTTCAGTAAATCGGTTTTCTCGTCGTCGTAAACCCGTACGTTCAAATAATCGAACATACCCGGAAAAAAATTGTCGATTTCTCGCGTCACGTTCAGTATGTGACGTACTCTGTAAAAGAAAAAAGAAAATTTTATTGTCAATTCATTTATGAAAACTTAAAACAAAATCTAATCAAAAGGTGGAGTCATTGATGTACAAATTGTATTTAAATGTTGAAATTCATAGAAAAATCCAAAAATAACAGTAATTTTCGATAGACAATAATGTTGACCGAATTGAAAAACAAAAAATGAATAAATATCCGAATTTATTTATTTTTTGTATAGTGCACAAGTACTTGAAAAATAATTTTATTAGTCCGTTAATGAATTATTTTTCAAGTACAATATGGACTAAAAAAAAAAGCATTAAAATTGTCTCAACTATATCGGATTGGGTCTTTTGATACCATTTTTTTCTCTAATTGTTTTACGTCAGTTTTTGAATGTTTCATTACCCATTTTTCTGCAATTCCTCGAGATTACTTGCGTTCCACTCGCTACCGAGATAAACGTGATCGAAAATTTCTGTAGGCGCGTCCATTTGTCCGAGTATAACGAGCATTTCTTGATCAATGAACGGTTTAAACTCGCCAAGATCCATGTCTAGATCCTCTTCGAGACGACCACGTATGTACTTTGACGTGACCTCGTCGAGGTCAACGGACATCATTATCTCCTTGAGAGTGGCGCGGATAACGCGCTCCGTTTCTTCGCGTTCACGGGGTCTGTCAAAAAAACAATCACAAAATTGTTGAAATTTCCATAAATGAATCATTTTTCTTCTTTCATTTTTATTTTTTTAAAAAACCACGTTTTAAAAATAAAATTCAGAATTACAGAAAAATTTATATTGCTGCCTCAATTAATTACTTGCGGTAATTAAAAATCATCAATAATTAACTATTTCCTTTAAATTTACATGAAATTTCATTATCCAATCGCGGCTCACAAATTATTAATTGAAATGATAAGAGACAGCTGGATATAGTTTTTCAAACAGTAAAATTTAATTGAGATTAGAAACGAGGATTTTATAAGAGAATGTGCTTTTAAATAATGCACCATAAAAATGACTAATTATGGATAATGCATGTAAAATACATGATAATAAATGTATTTTACTGTTGAATGTGATTTTGCGGCTAGTGCACTGCATTTTAAAAAAGCTACGACCAAACATTAATATACTAAACTGTTCGAGATGATAATTGCAGAATTTCCATTGATTATGAATCATTAAATGAATATGAAAATTCCATGATAGAGGAGCGATGAAGATTTTCATTTTTCGTAACAAATAAATAAAAAATAATTCAAGGTCATCTATAAAGAGTACTTGGAGAATGTTCCTAGAGGAGTTTTGCGTCAAAACAAGTCATTTTGGCGCAATTCCAGATACGCAATGGCTT
Organism: Rhimphoctona megacephalus; assembly: GCA_963989365.1. NCBI lineage: Eukaryota > Metazoa > Arthropoda > Insecta > Hymenoptera > Ichneumonidae > Rhimphoctona > Rhimphoctona megacephalus. Next base: position 38,545,909 of record OZ022416.1, on the reverse strand, counting down.
GAATAATTTTTTTTAAGAAAACGAAAAAATGATGTGGAAAAAGAAAAAGTGGTTAAACAAACAAATCGATATTAGATGAAAGAGATGAAATTTATTTCCCATCGAATGGTCTCGAGGATCAAGGTCATCGACATTTCCACATGTGCGAGACAAGATAGAGAAGAAATGAGAGAGAGAGAGAGTGAGAGAGGAAGAGAAGCAAAGGTAAAGAAATGATTTAAATAATATCGAACGTGCTCACTTGTTGCGAACGCTGTCGGGCGATGGTGGCCTTCGGGACTCGAGATTGTCCATTGCGTGCCACTCGTTGAGGCACGAGCGATCACTTTCGATACGTTGTTCATAGTAGCTGACCCAATCGTGCGACAATCCACCAAGAAAGTAATTTTGTTCTCTCGCTTTGCTCGACACCTTGTGCAATGTTTGGAGGGCAGACCTGAAACAATGAAAAATATTATTCGATCAAAGATTCAGTAATACAAAACTTAAGAGGGGAAACTCATGGTAAACGTACATTTTTTTCAACATTTTTTTATAAAGAAATGGAATAGTTTATTGAATTAACATGAAGCATATCTCAAAATGTACAACGTAAGGTATATTGACAAATTTTCTTAGACTCAAATATTTCAAAATGGCGACGCCACAGCTGCTGGAAGCAGATTTACGCCGTGCAGCCTACAGGTCTTAAGTTTCAACTAATATCGAAAAATCAAATTTTTATTGTTAAATCACATTAATACGCTTCTCATGACGGAGAGAAAAAAAAATAAAAATTAGGACCATTTAAAAAAAAAATTATTTATTTTTGTATTTTTGTAAATGGTCCTAATTTTTTTCTTTTTTTTTTCTCTCCGTCATGCAAAGCGTATTAATGTATTTTAACAATAAAAATTTGATTTTTTGATTTTACTTGAGATTTCACATTTGAGACCTGTAAGCTGCACGGCGCAAATCTGCTTCCAGCAGCTGTAGCGTCGCCATTTTGAAATGTTTTAGTCTAAAAAAATTTGTCAATATACCTTACATCGTATATTTTGAAATATACTTTATGTTAAGGCATCTTCTCACTTTAAACGCCTCAAAAATAGGCTGTTTTTGCGATTTTTTTTCGAGGATTTTTGCTTAAAATTATGGGATAAAACGGATCCTATGTAATAAACACATCTTTCAAGTACATGAAAAAATTTTTATTTTATTTTTTTAAACAATTATTATAATACATCAGTAGCATTGAAAAACCCGTGTAAAAATGTTATGGTCGTGGCTTGTTGATGGTATCTCCGAGACGGGTCGTCTGAAACAAAAAAATAAAACTGTTTTAGATTCAGTATGTCAGTGGCTATAGCGCATATCATCAGATTTTTGATATTCGCGAAAATAACAAAATGGCGCACGTTTTTCGAAAAAGTAAAAAAAAACCACGATTTTTTTGCAGTTTTTTGTAAAAAAAAAATTCTTAAAATCAAAATTTAAAAAATCTGATGATATGCGCTATAGCCATAACTATGAAGCATATGTCATTCAAATTTCATGACAATCGGCCGGATAGTTTCCGAAATTTCATCAACAAAGCACCGAAAAACCTTGTTTTGAGATAACTGCGTTTAAAGTTTTGGTTGCAGAAAAATCATGAAAAAACCTTACCTCGGGTTAATCAGCGATGCCTGCTCCATACAATGGACCTTCCGATTCTTCGTAGAAGGTGTGTTCGTCCAAAGTAGCTTCCCTTCGTCTCGACCTAGTCTCTTTTGAAGCGTTAGAGCTGCGGCGGTTCCCTACGCGTACGCGATCACTGTCGCGTTTCTCGGCGTATTGAACGGCGATAGGGCCTAGTTTGACACCCATCACCTCCAAAATTTTTAAAACAGGTTGTAGCCCTTCGTTATAAATGCATGCCGCTGTTTGGCAAGCAATTTCCACGGTTTTTCTTGATGATGTTTCTTGAAACATCTTTGTTACAAACTTTACACTTCACATATTGTTGTAATGTAGAAAAAACAAGAAAAAACTGAATAATACTATATCCAGCCGTTGGATCGATGTGTACATCGAAACTTGTATCGTCCGATTTTTTTAATTTTGCTGCACTCGCACTAGCATGACTCGTATCTGCTTCAGACTGGTGTGGAAGCACTCCACGAAATTTTCTTTTTTTAGATTTCGAACTTGGACGTCGCCACGTGGCACTTTGTTGCGAAGTCTTTTTATCCATTATAACAATCCTGAGCGCAGAGATGTTGCCGTTACGAAGTTTCAAATTAGACTGATGAAATAACAGTTTAGCATCGTTGCCGAGTGATTTTCTTTTGAAAAATGCACGTGTTAAGGTCTTATTACATGAGTATAGACCCGAAAACAGAATATACCTAAGCAAGGGGTACTACATTAACAAAAGAACACGGCTATTCAATTGTATAGAGTCAGATATACAGGGACCGTCCGAGCGGCGTGAAAGGGATCGCCGGGTACTCTCAGGTAGTCACCTAACGGTCGCCAAAAAATGTAGTTAGACTCGTCCGATCTTTATGAAATTTCGAGATGACATTTTTGAAGATATGTACTTTCAAAATTTAAAAAAAAAAAAAAATCGATTTTTTTAAATTTCCAAAGTGAGAAGACGCCTTAATTCAATAAGCTATTGCATTTCTTTATAAAAAAAATCTTAACAAAAACGTACGTTTACATGACTTTCCTCCGTGAAACGATTACGTTTGAGTTTAATTAATCGACATTAATTGATCGAACAAAAATCGGTAATAATAAATTTAAACTTAATCACCAGTTCAAAATGAATTTTAGTTAAAGTATTTAAATTTATCTGAAAAAAAAAAAAAAAAATACAATATTATTGAACAACAAAAAATCGAATCATGTTTCTCAATTGATTTTTCGAACTTTTATTATGTTTATCTAATTTTTCTTTTCCAAAATATCAAATGTTTAATTGCATGCATATATATCATATTTTGAGTAAATTATATATATTTTTTTCGAGTTCACGGCTCGAAGGGACAACGTGTGAAGAGTGGTCATCAATTTGCGAACGAAACTGGTATGCGAGGTCACAGAATCACAAAACGCGAGAGAATCGCAGCCACTTGTAAATCATAAAGTGTGCTGGTTGTGTTCAAGATCATTGGAGCAGCGTGTCTCGTTACTACGTCGATCGTATTACGAGGCTTCCAAGTATGAATTGTTTGCGCGACTTTTCTCGATTGAATTAATATCAATTTTATTTGAATTAAAAAGAAAAGAAAAAAAAAACATTTAATTTCTTTCGAGTCCATAAATCATGTTGAGCGAAAACAAGTAATAAAACAATGTCAAATTTGTACTGTTTATTCAAAAATTTTATCAACAATTCCAGCCAAAATAAAAAAATAAAAAATAAAAAACAGATAAATCATCAAAAATTACACAATTTTCGTTTTATTCCCCATAAAATCGAGTAAATAATTATTTTTGTAAATAAAAAAAAAAAATATTAGTATCGTTGAGCTAAAAAAAACTCAGATCGAATCTGAGCGGAGTACCATCTGTGCTCACTATCGAGAATGCAGCATCGAGAAAACAGACATACACGCACAAATATACACGTGGTCGTGAAGAATCTCATACGAGAGATCTTGCTTTTGAAGAGCCGCTAGAAGGAGCGGCGACCATATTGCATATTATACACAAATATCGCGTATATGAGGTATTTAATGTTCGTTAAATCAAAGGCCTGATGAAAATCCTACAAATAATAAGAATAATAGGTAAAATCAGCAAACAAACAATAAAGTTTACTACTCAAAGAAAGAGCTAAGATCAAAAATAAAAATGGATGTAAATAAAATGGGTAAGCACCCAATAATATATATTTTTTTTTTTTTTTTTTTTTCAGAATAACATGAAAATGTGGATCATTCAAACAATAATTCCATACGCCAATCATGAAATACATTACATTTGAATATGACAAATTTTCAATACAATCATCTTTCAGTTAATTGCAAATCTAAATATAAATATATATCAAATAAAGAATTATATATATATATATATATATGAATAGAGAATTTACTGTCGTTGGCCTGTCTCTTATTTTTCCATTGTTTTATTCGTCGTCTGTGGTTCGACCTACTGGCACAGCTACTTTTGTATAATTTTGCTGGCTAAAAAAAGAGCGAGTGCTCTTTTGCTCGTCTTTCGTCTTCGTTGCATATATGACATACGACCCCACGCACCGTGTGCCACTATTTAACAAACGAGAAGTCACTACTACCGCAGAAGTCACCAAGCTGGCTACTTTCACCTGACCCTCTCCCTCCCCCCTCCCGCCTGCACCTTCTTCTCCTCACCTCGTTCCTCATCCGAAGGGGAAGGGCGAGACGTACAAGTACCTCGAATGATTCACCATCAGTAAGCTTGGCATTTGCATGCGAGGTAATGAGCGAAAAAAAAATAAAAAATAAAAAATAAACACTACAAACGTACAATCAGATTTACGGCATTCAAAGTAAAATGTCACGTTCGAACATTCTTCTTTATAAATTGTAAGTATTATTCGACAATTGTTTAAAAAGTGCCTTTTTTCAAGAACGTGCCTTTTTTCAAGATTTTTTTATAAATAAATGGTATAGTTTATTGAATTAACTTAAAGCGTATCTCAAAATATACGATGTAAGGTATATTGACAAATTTTTTTAGACTAAAATATTTCAAAATGGCGGCGCCACAGCTGCTGGAAGTCGACACCTCAGATTTACGTCGTGCAGCCTTTATTGTTAAAATACATTAATACCCTTTGCATGACGGAGAGAAACAAATTAAAAAATTTAGGACCATTTACAAAAATGAGTAATTTTTTTTTCAAAATGGTCCTAAATGTTTATTTCTTTTCTCTCCGTCATGCAAAGCGTATTAATGTATTTTAACAATAAAAATTTGATTTTTTGATATTAGTTGAAATTTGAGACCTGTAGGCTGCACGGCGCAAATCTGAGGTGCCGACTTCCACCACACAAACGTCTTCATTTATCTTTCGAAACTGGTTATATTTTATTAATTTGAAATATAACGTACCATAGCAGAGATCGTTGCTATCAAAAAGCATTTTGGAACTTACGCCTCCGAAAGAAAAAATAATAGTTTTTATTTCGCGGTTTTTATGGTACACCCCCGTTAAACAAATTGGGTTAAAAGAAGTAAAAAAACATCGATATTCGTTAAAAATGAAGATCCAACGCGAACAAAAAAGTACTCGACATCGTTTAAGGGAGGAAACACTTTAGAACCTCGAAAAATTCGAATGATTTCTTGATCCATAAGATATTAATAATACATTGCCTAATAATAATGCCTACAAATTTTTTCAAGCGAAATTCGGCACGCTTCTAATGTCATAAGGCCCGTAAAAGGAACTTTTATTTTAATCTCCACAGAACCGTATTTTAAAAACGGTTCGATCGATACAAAAATATTCGATCGATCGCGCTCAAATTTTGCTCACCTCTAAACAACAACATCCCATTCTAAATGAACCTATATATATGAGTTTTTAAAAACTCAATTTAAAAAAGTATATTTTTATTGCCAAATAGAGAAAAAAATATTGTGAAAAAAAAAAAAAACTTTTTTTTTCAAAGCGTGCCATTTATGGACATATTAATCCTTTTTTCACCTTTTCAAGTTCATTGACAGTACACGAATGTTATCAATAATAAAAAAATTAATTGGTTTCTGTCAGATGACTACAACAGAGGCTGAAAGTTGCGCCATTTTTTAACTCGCGTCATGACGTTCCGGGAAAACAGCGTCATCACTCCATCATTACACAAAATAGTAAAAAAATAAAAATAAAAAAATAATAGTCAAAATTCATAATCACTTGTACTCAACATTGGAAGAACATCAAATTAACTGTTTGTTTTTTTAAAAAATCATAAAAATGGACTTATTTCAACCTGTCTAAAAGTCTAAAGATATTTCCCCCCCTTAAAGCATATTCTATGAAAGAGAATTCTTAAAATTCCATATTTGAACGGCCCTAAGGAAAGGAAAAGCAAATCCTAAAACAGAGAATTTTCTCTAAAACAAAAATGAAGTTCGAGCTGAAAATACATTGAATACACTGAAATTATTGCTTCGTGAAAAAAAAAGAAAATGTCGATAAAATGCTTTGTTTTTTTTTTGTTCCACAATTTACCGAGCAATTTGAAATGTGCCGAGCAACAGGTACAGTACGGTGTTTCTTCGAAGAAACTTAACCAGCCAGATTATGGTAGTTGTTATTGCAAATGTGACAAAAATCGCGTGAATCCCTTCGCGAGGCAGCATCACGAGAATCAAAGTATGTTTCCTCTTCTGTTCGAGCCTCCGTGTCGTCTCCTTCTCTCTCTCTTCAATTTTCAAAGCTCTTGCGCTCTGGTAGTTTGGGTTTATTTTCGTCTTCTCGAGGTCTCGTCGACCTCGCCAGACACGGAGAGTATCGCGAGTCGCTCTTTTTACGTATATATAAAAGTTTTTCCTTCAAGACTCTTTGGCACTTTTGATTTCTGATCTATTGCAACAAAATTCAAAGCACTTGGTGATTTTTCGTGTTGATGACATCATCATCGTCTGAATTTGGTAATGCGATCTATTTATTGCTCGCCGCGATCAAAAGCACATTTCAAAAACAAATAAATAAAAAAACGTAGAATCCAAACAAAAAATACCAAAACAACAACCACAACCACAACCACAACAACAACAACAACAACAAAAACACCGAGTCACTGCACTAAACACATGGCGATAAATCTCTTTCTTTCTTCTCAGAAAAACGCTGTGCAAATCTTCGATCAAAATGGAAAATGCGAGATTCGATTTCTTAAAAAAAAAAAATAAAAATAAAAAAAGAGAGAGAGAGAGAGAGGTAGTGAATAACTTTTGCGTAAAAATGCGCGATTGGTTCGTGAAATTAAACTCTGCTTTCCGAGGAGGTTTTGCTGACTGGGCAGAAAAGTCAAGCCGAGTCAAGACTTTTTTCTGCGGAGGCGAGGCGAGGAGGAAAGACAAAGATAAAAAAAAATAAGAAGAGAGAGAGAGAGAGAGAGCGAGAGAGAGAGAGAGAGATATTGGAATAGTATTTACAGAACGTGAGACAGAATCGAGTGTAGGTTTGAATTAAGAAGTGATGCTGAGAGAGGAAGCAAACAATATGTATAAATAAATATATATATATATATACACATATTAAATGTATATAGCCGAGATGACCACGAGGAGAGGAGAATGACGAATGCTGAGAGGCCATATATAGTATTGGCGAGCCGGTGTCTCGTTCCTCTCTCGATGTGGGTGAAGGTGGGCTTTCGTGATGCACCTGTGCACCACCAGAACTCAACACCAATTACCCTCATACTCGTTAATCCGGTTTTTCGACCCTTCCCTCGTCTGCCATTCATGCAGAACATTTTTTTTTGCTCGATAAATCCACAAATTTTATGAGTTTATTTTCCGAACTTAACATTTCAATAAAATTTCCACACATTCCGATGAATCGTACAGTGACACTGGATTTTTTTTTTTTTTTTTTTTTTTTTTTTTAAGGCATGAATCATACTTCTCTACGACTCAATCATTATTCATATGATCTAAATAAAAACTTCAACAATCCTGAATCTTTAACCGAATTTTTTATTGTAATATTTTCTAACGAAAAGAACCGAAATGTTTGGAGAATTAATTTTATTTTTTTTTTTTTTTTATTTTTATTGTTCCTGCGTATACTCTTGCGGGTTTTTACGACCGCCACTTTTTCCCCACTTTACTAACTTCTTTGTTCCTGTGAGACTCCCGGAGAGAGCGTTGCCCACTGTCACTTTTTCCCCAAGTCACTACTTTATCGCATTTGCACTAGGGCCAAGGGAAACTGTGAAAAACACGGCCGATAACGGCAGCTATATTTTTACTGAGTTCCAGCTCATTAGCACCATCGGAAACTTAGAAAAACTCTGCCTCCCCTTCAACGATTGATGCGCGAGCCGGTGAACAGCTAAGCGATCACCCAACCATGTATTGGCCTCGCCCGAGACTGCTAAACTTGGGAGATAGCCAGAGCCACACACCGACCGCGCATCCATCGCTGTCGATTATTTTTCGAGAATGTATTTTTCTTTAGTTTTTTTTCTGTCGGAAGAAGAACCAGTAGAAAACATAAGTGGCATCTCAACCCGGAAGAAGAGCTGGTAAAAATGCATTCACAATAAATCGAGGAAACTGCAAAATTTACTTCCTCGAAATTTCCCGTTGTACAGTCGTAAAATTTCCGATTTATTTGTTTGTTTGTTTGTGTGTATGTGTGTGTGTGTGTGTGTGCGCGTGGATGGATTGAAAAATTTTCGAAGGCGAAGAGTACGAAATTTATGTTTCTCGTCACGAGAAATTGTGCCGTTAGGCCAAGGGGAGAATTTACACACCGACGACGAGGACGATGATTCTCTCCTACCGGATTCCCCGGACCAAGCCGAATGGCCCTCGAGCAAGCACATAATTTAAAGCCTGACCCGGATAACGTTATACGTCTCCTCGAGCCGCACGGGATAACAGTAATAATCCGCTTGGCGAATAATATCGACAGCAACGAGCCCAAAATCGCTTTTCTCCACTCTGTATCATTTTTATCATGATTTTTTCTTCATTTTTTTTTTATTTTTATTTTTCTTATTTCTTATCTTAAAGTTATATCGTCATGAATTTTCACAGAGCACCTTATATTCACTTCATACTGAATTTGTGACATTCTTTAGCACCACGCCATTTCTCGTATTTTTTTTTTTTTCTTTTATATTTAACGATTGATTTATCATGATTGATATTTCGCTTTATGCTTCAAAGCGAACATTTGTTTGCTTTGTTCTGAATCTTCAACGTATATAAATAGAAGAAAATAATGTGTTTTCTGCCATCATTTTTTTCATCACTTTTGCAACCGGCTCAAAAATTATCCACATTGTCTCCAATGCGCTTATATTTTTTTTAAGATCAGTTATCGAGTGAATTGTTAATAATCCATTAAAAATTAACTTGAAGGAATTTATTATGATGTAGTATCAGTACAGACCGATTATTTCGAAAAACGAAGGGAACAATCGATGGCAATTATTTTACTTGTGGAAAAGAAAGTGAGAAGAAAAAATGAACACAAATATTTCGTTTCTATTTTTGTTTGTATATTAAACAAAGATATAAAAAAAAAAAACAAAAAAAAACAAAACAAAAAAAAGTGTTTTCCGAGTTCGCATGTTAGATACATGCCCCCTGGCCCGCTCTTCGTGAATCTTGGTAAAGTCGCCACCGGTGAATGGAGAGAACTCGTCAGGCAAGCCTCGTCGACTCGCTGACCCACTGGCTTGAACTAAATCGTTTCTCTTTTTTTTCGTTGTTGTCCCTTATTTCCTCCTTTCTTTCTCTCTTTCATTCGCCACCTTTCCTTCTTTCTTAACCTCGTGTCTTTTTACCACCTTCATTATACAGCGGTCATTTGTCGTTCGCTCCAGATAATTCGCATGGCCCAAATCCAGATTCTCGTTCGGCGACAATGTTTTATCTTTGCGCAGATTTTTATTTTATTTTTTTTTATTTTTATTTTTATATTTCTACACGTTGATACTGATTCGTACGCGGAACGAATAACTTCACCGCCACATAATATTTATTCTAAACGAGGCAAATGGTTTCGTTTTTTTTCAACATTTTTATTAACCCCTTTTTGAGTAATGTTATTTCAAATATTATTTACTGGGAAAAAAATTTGTTGAATCAACAAATCCTAAGATCGCAGGGGAGGTGGGGAGACGAACAAAACATTCACTTCATGATACAACATAATCTAGTTATTTCAAATTACAAAAAATAGTAGTTTCGAACTAAATATTTTGTTTCTCTGAGTGAAACTGACATTGTTTCTGACTGAATATTTAATTAAATCAAATAAATATTTAATTAAATCAAATAATTATTTATTTGAATGAAATAAACAACGAATATTTATTTTAAACAAATTGATATTAAATTTGTTTGCTTGATATCCAAATATGTATATTAGGGTGTGCGGAAAAAAAATTGATACTTTTTTTTTCGCTTGCATCCAGCAAAAAATAGTTGAATCAGGATAAGAAAAGAAGTATCCTAAAAGGGAAGCTTAAAATAAAATTATTTCGATCAGTGGATCGCATTTGAAGATTTCCCATAAGAATAACGCAGGAAAATAATCGGATCTCTAAATATTGTATTACGACTATTGTGAAAAAAATCAGACAGAAATCCCACTAATCAAGAGACGCGGTAGCGGATCGACGCCATGTATTTAAAAAAAAAGGCCGCGCGAGCCCTGCCGCCGCACTCATTTACTCGAATATGACGGTTTTCGAGCTTTATTTTATTAAATATTTTTATAGAGAATCGAATTCCCTACAAAATTCATCCTTATGAGCAATTAGCTCCGAACGACCATTCAAATGTTATTGTCGTTTAAAGTTGAATTAATGTCAATTTTTCATTTAAACGATCACACTTAAGGAGGTTGGATCGCGACGATACAATGTTGCCATGCTAAACCATGTTAAAAACATTAAAAATTTCAAAATGATAAGAATTTAATAAAATTTGGTAAATGTATTCTTTAAAAATATACATGACAATACAATTTTTTTTACATTTTTCTACCACATAGTTCTCGAGTAATTGAACACTAAAGTTCACGTGTATAAGCATAGAGTTTACATATATACAGTTATACATATCGTGCATAAGAACTTCGATTCAACGCTCAATTATTCGATAACCATGTGGTAAAAAATTTTGAAAAAAATTGTGTTTGTATACTTGGAGCCAAAGAATTTTATAACCAAATTTTATCAAATTCTGATTATTTTGATTTCGTGATCCAACCTCCTTAAATCGGTTATTTTATGAACAAACTTACAGAGAGTTTTTTATAGACAATTTTCTGCTTTACCAAAAAAATTCAATCAAATCATCGTTAAAGTATTCCTCTGATAATTACAAGCGTTTCTCGTTTTATTTTCAAGATATATCCATTTTTCCTGCTTACGAACTATTGAACATAAAATTCAGTAAAATATTAGCATCTATTTTTTTAAAAAGTTTTATTCATTGTGACAAATTTAGTATAATCAGGTATGACAATGAATATTTAAAAAAAAAACGAAAATTGTTAAGGCCTTACATACGTCCAGAATTTTCAAAAAATCGATTTTTTTTTTACAGATTATTATTCTCTATAGTTTTAGGCGTATTTCTGTGTAAGTCGATTGTACAAATTCCCCATAGATCGAAAGTTATTATAGAAAACGTGACTGCCCAACGCAGTCACGTTGGGCAGTCACGAAACTTTAACGGGACAGACCTAGTTAGAATTTTCGAAAAATCGATTTTTTTTTATTTCATTTTCAAAAAGTAGAATCTCTTACGAACATTTTCCGCCCAGGTAAATGTAAATCGGACCATTATTCGCCGAAATACAAGACTTTGTAGCACGTCGTGTCTGAGCCATAGGTAAGCAGGTAGCGGACTTTAAGTGCGTTTTTCTCGAAACCATGTTTTTGAAGTCGGTGATCACTGTAGCTCGAGAACGGCTTTACCGATCGGGTTGAAATTTATATCACTTCTTCTATACATGGTAGTCCTCCATATGAACGAAGGATTTTTTTTTTGGATAATTATTTTTATTTTTAATAGCAAAAAATGGAACTGATATTTTGGTCAAAAAAACACTTTTGACTTTTAACGGCCGCCATTTTGTGAAAAATGGAAATTTTTCAAAACCCTTCGTTCAACCGGAGCATTATATCATTAACTAAAAATCCCCTCCGTTTTTTTTGTTTCAGATGAGCCGTTGCAGCGTGAGCTTGATCACCGCAAACCGTGTTTTTTTTTTGCAGCGTCCTCGGCAATTGACGGTCACCAGCTTATTTCGATATGTATTGCGTTGAAAAAATTGCAACATATACATTACATATGTATCTTTTAAACGGAAGAACTTTTGTTGTGAATTATTTTATCGTTTGACCAAAAAAAAATCGGAAAAAAGGCCTTTTTTTTGACGTTCCAACTAGCTCTGTCCCCTTAAATGCATTTTTCTCAAAACTACTTTTTCTGGCACGGTCTGCATGATAACTCATACAGTTTTTAATATTTTTTGATGCTTTTTTTTTTAAATATTCGAAATTGTTTTCTCTATAGTCTGTCGAGTCGGATTTTTGATGTTGCGATTAAAAAATTTTATAAACATAATTAAAGTGTGACATTTATGACACAAAATGCACACTTTTTTTTAAACTGCCGTAAATTGCCAAAATTTTTCGAATTTCAAAAATCCGGCTCGACAGACTATAACTACAACTTTATTTTACAAGAATTTTTTTACATTTTGCAGATCCATCAGCATTTCAAGAAGAAATGATGCAGACCGTGGAGCAACTTTTTTTTCATAGTGCTTCGGGAAACGTGATTTTTTATGTTGTAATTTTTGAAAAAAAAAAAATGAAATAAATTTTTTTATAAAGTTTAAATACTAATAAACAATGAGTAAAAATTATTTTTATTAATTTCTATTGCTATCTCTTCTAAAAACAGTTTTTCTTTTAGCGCGTTTTAGGCGCTGCTGGACGTATGTAAACCCTTAATTTATTGCTTTCACAATAAACCTACTATTATTTAGGTACTTTTGTTTGTATTTGTATTTCGAGATTTTCGAAAAAAATAAGCAAATCTAATTATTTTCTGGATGTAACTCAGTATCTACCTCCAGAATATGATGTTGAAAATCGAATCACTGGAAAAGAAATATAGCCAAATTTGCTATGTGCCAAATTTGCCAGCATCTTTTTCCTGCAGCATTTTTCACTCATATTTCAAAATAATTATTCAATTCGAAGTATTTGTTTTTCTTGACACTTTACAAGTTGTCTGATTTTAATTTTCAAACTTATTGCCATAACCTTTTCTCATCTAGTGATCCAGTCGATCTAGTCATCCAGTGATTCGATTTACAACATCATATTCTGGAGGTAGATACTGAGTTATATCCAGAAAATACACGTTTTTTAATTTCCTTATTTTTTTTCGAAAATCTCGAAATACAAACATAAACAAAAGAACTTAAATAATAGTAGATTTATTGTGAAAGCAATAAATTAACAATTTTCGTTTAATTTATTATTCACGGAGAGAAAAATATCACAAAAATTACTGTGCTCTGCACAACAAATTAGGTGCGAAAGACTTCACTGGGCTAATTTATAAAAAAAAAAAACAAATTAAAGATTCCAATCAACATCGCAGTATTTGAAATAAAGTTATGAATTTTTGTAAAAAGTTTATGAATTTTTTGTAATACGGCGCAGTAAAATTTCGGAAACAGCACTGTAAAAAGTCTCATTACAAAATAAAAGTTCCTTTTGCTGGAATTTCTTATAAATATTCTGAAATATTTCTCTCCGTCTTCATTGTCATACTTGATTATACTAAATTTGTTACAATAAATAAAACTTTTTCAAAAACAGACGCTAATATTTTATTGAAGTTTGTTTGACAGTTTGAAGGCAGGAAATATGGATATATCTTGAAAATAAAACGAGAAATGCTTGTAATTATGAGAGGAATACTTTCACGATGATTTCATTGAACTTTTCTGGTACAGCAGAAAATTGTCTATAAATAACTATATGCAAAGTTGTCCGTAAAATAAGCGATTTAAGTGTGATCGTTATTTAAATGAAAAATTGACATTAATTCAACTTTGAACAGCAATAACATTTGAATGGTTGTTTGGAGCTAATTGCTGATAAGGATGAATTTTTTAGATAATTCAATTCTCTATAAAAATATATTAGTGAAATTTCTATCTGATTTTTTTCACAAAAGTTGCAATAACAATATTTGTAGATCCGATTATTTTCCTGTGTTATTCTTATGGAAAATCTTCAAATGCAATGCGCTGATCGAAATCATTTCATTGTAAGCTCTCCCCTTCTAGGATGCTTCTTTTCTTACTCTAATTTAACTTTTTTTACTGGATGGAAGCAAAAAAAAAGTATCGATTTTTTTTCGCACACCCTAATGTACATAATTGAACCTCTTACAAGCCAAAAACGTGTATTCTCCTAATTTCTCATCAATCATTATGACGATTATCAGTCGACCATGGGAGTTATTAGACTCCGACGGATTTCTCACAGTAATGTAATCCGTGGCAGTTATAAACGTTCGCTACCAAATTCTAAATCAGAATCGGTTGTTGGAACGTCTAACCTTACTGGACTTTCGCAATTTATATCCGTTCAGAGGCCACTGTGTACGTGTGAGAAGAGTTTCAGCGGCCTGCGCCACGCGGTGGCCGGATCGAGAAGCTACTCGAACGTTCGTTAATTCTTTCGACAACCCATTTAGTTACGATAATGTCAAAACGCGTTTTGACACAACAAAATATAATTTGTTTTGGAATATTTTGGTATCTTCGATCAATTATTCCTCCCCATGAGACCATATGATTCAGTTCACACAACTAAAAATTTCATTGAACGGGACGTACGGATTTTTTTCTTCTAAGTCTGTTGACTCAACCATATATTTAATCGACCAAATCCAGATTTAGTTGTTTCCACAACTTTATTTGGTTAAGACAATATCATAGCGTGTTGACGCAACCGAACGGATGCAACAAAACAATATGATTGTTTCAACCACTTAATTTGTTGGTTGAACCACATATGCACTTACCATGACATTATTATTGTTGAATCAACAAAATTGTAGCGAACAAAATGAAATTTGTATATTAAACAAATTTCTTTTCTCAGTGTTTTTCAATGAATTAGTAGTAGAATAGAAAAAAAAAATGGGTTCGCGATCGGTGTCTGGCTTTGACTATCTCCCGGGTCAAGCAGCTTCGGTCGAAGCCAATACTTAAGTGGGTGACCGCTTAGCCGCTTCTATCGGCGGAGTTTTTCACAGTTTCCCTGGGCTCTCATGCAAATGTGATACAGTAATGCATTAGGAAAGACCGGCTGTGAGCAAAGAGCATTAGAAAGCAAAAAAAGGGATAATATTTTTTTTTTTTTATTATTATTATTCCTGCGTATAACCTTGCGAGTTGTTACGACCCCACCCCAGCACTTTGACCCCAGTTTTCCCCATTTCGCTAATTTTCTTGTTCCTGTGAAACCCCCTCCCCTCCCCCCCCCCCCCCCCCCCCAAGAGTATTGCCCACAGCCACTATTTCCTAATGCATCGCTGTATCGAATTTGCACGAGGGCCAAGGGAAACTGTGGAAAATTCAGTCGATAAAAGCGGCTACATTTATACAGAGTTCTAGTTGGTTAGCACCATAGAAAATTCAGAAAAATTGCTTCCCGCTCAGCGATTGATGCGCGAGTCGATGCGTGGCTAAGCGGTCACCCAACCAAGTATTGGCCTGGCCCGAGGCTGTTAAACTTGTGAGATCGCCGAAGCCACACACCGACCGCGCAGCCCTCGCTGTCGGTAAATAATCACAAAAAAAAAATGAAACTAAAACAAAAAATGAATAAAGTACTAAATTAAAAAATAAAATGGACACAGTGTCGAATCCTGAAAACGGAAACAACGAGTACAAAAAAAAGAACTGAAGAGTAAAAGAATTTAAAAAATTAAAAAAAAAAAATAAAAAAAGGAACAAAGTCTTGAACAATGAGGTAAAGAAAATAATTAAATATATTGATAACTTTTTTTCAATGTATTAGGTGCATTGAGGGACTACGTCGTAGCGTTATCGCGGTCCATAAATGGCGCGGGCGTTGGTCCGTTGGTCCGTCATAGAGAGTATGAGAGAGCAAAAGCAGGAGAGCGAGAGAGACAGAGAGAGAGAGAGGGAGAGAGAGAAAGCCCCACCCTTGTAGACGAGGACACGCGGGTTCTGCGATGGTCTGTTGAAGCAGTGGTGTGTATCAAAGCTCGTAGAACTTAGTTTCTCGAAAAGAGCAGTGAGGGGAAGAAGAGGAGGGTGGGGGGGGGGGGGAGGACTATAACCTGCGCCTCACTGAAAGTTTCGCCAAAAATAGTCGGGCGTCGGCAAAGCTGCGTTAAACGGCGTCGCGACGCCCGCGTTCGTCGTACACACGAGCGAGCCCGTGTAAAACAACACACAGCATTAAATCGGAACTATTGATTTGCCGACTTTTAATAAATACTAAATATACCATTCACCGAAAATAAAATAAAACGATAAGAAAAATATTTCAAATTTTTTCGATTTTTAAACAGATTTTATATTCGATCGATCCAGTTGAGTTATTCATTACATTTCACATTTTCTCGATCTGATGGAGTTGTAAAAAAAAAAAAATATATTTTCATGCTACCAACGAATCACTGTATCAATTGAATTAGCTCAAAAATGTCCAACGACAAATTCAATTACATTGGGGGATTGTTTTGAAAAATACAAGAAAAACGAATGAAATTAATTCGATAGAAATGTGAAATCATATCGTAGAAACAAAAATTAAACTCCTTGAGTTAGTTTAGTAGAATTGAAAAAAAAAAAAAAAAATCTTTTTGCTGCTTTTTAAAACTAATAAAAATAAGAATACCAAAAATAGTAACATCGTAAAAATAATGATCTTCGAGTCTGTTGAAAAATAATATTCATTTGACGAGCTGCTGGCTATAAAACTTGGTTAATGTTGGATAAATTGCCGTTTGCGTTTATGACCCGTTATAAACTCTCGTGTACGAAGAAAATAAAGAGAAACGAGAAGAAAAGAGAAGAAAGAGGAAAGAAAGTAAAATAAAAAGGAGAAAAATGCTATTGACGAAGGGAGTGGAGGAGGAAAGGAGAAAAAAGAAAAAAATTACGGAAGCGGAAGTTGTGATGAATAGTAAAATTCATCAAGGAGATAATTGTGTCCGAGGCTGGAGAGACGATGGAGTTGGTGGATTATGAGAACGTAGATGTGAAGTTCGATTGCGAATTCAATACGGCCATAAATACATATTAAGGAGAAGGAAGAGATCAGTGATTTGCGTGGGTTAAAGGAGATTCTCGCCTCTATAACCGAGAAGAATCGAAAGCGGAAGTACGTCATATTCTTTTGAGAGGAGAAAGAGAAAGAAAGGAGTCTCTCTCTCTCCCCCCCCCCTCTCTCTCTCTCGCTCTCTCTCTCTCTCGCTCTCTCTCTCTCTCTCTCTCTCTCTCTCTCTCTCTCTCTCTCTCTCTCTCTCTCTCCCCCCCCCCCCTCTCTCTCTCTCTCTCTCCCCCTCTCTCGTTCCTTTGGCCTTTTCTCTTTTTTTTTCTGAAAGAGAAGTCTGGCCAATTAATCGGGATCCCTTGTCTGCCCACGCGGTTCTTATTTCCTCCACATCGAGACGAACCAAAAATTCATTTCCTCTCTCTCTCTCTCTCTTACTCTTTCTCCTTATTCGCCTTTAAGAAAATCTCAACAATACTTGCAGACTGTAGATATAAAGAAATAAGGTTTTTCCGAAAAATTGTCCCAGATTTTCTTTTTTTTTTCGACTCAAATGTTACACACATTGATGTGACAACGAGAAAAGACGATTCTTTTGACTCACGCATTTTTTTTACTCCCACAAGATTTATAAAAATTGCGATTATCCCAAAAAAATGATCCCGAATTTGTTTCCAAGAGTTCGGACATTATAAAAGATATTTTTATATCTCTATCATTGAAAAGAAATGAAGAAACAAAATTCAAAAGTTTTCGAAAAAGATTCCATTTTTTGCAATAAAATGCATAAAACGTTTTCTACAATCGTAAAATTTATTACCTTGTCATTGAACTTTTTTGCATCGCCGTCACATTTGTCAATTTCTATAATTAGAAAACTACACGCTTTTTTTATACGCCATTAAAAAAATTAAAAAATTAAAAAAAAAAAAAAAAGATTGAGTCTCGTGTTAATTACAATAAATATTAACTGAAAAATGACGAACAATGTTTTTCATTTCCTTCACAATTAGTGGCTCGAATTGAAAACGAAGTTTGTTATAATTAACTCGTTGTTAACTCACCACATAGCTTGCACCGAGACCGGCTTAAATATGTGTTGACGTCCGCATACGCTTACGCTGAAGCCTCTGTAACGAACGAAAATGAAACCGGAAGTTAGTACTCAAAGATTCAAAGAAGAAAATAACAGAAACAAACGATGAAATATAACGAGGAACAAAAAAAAAACAAAAACAGACGAGAAAAAATTCAACAATGTATATAATAATGGAAAGTGCTTGAACAATTGAAATACATTAAGAAATAATCGAAGTAAAAATAGCAAAGATACATGATTTGAAACTTTCCTACTTTTTTTTTATCATTAAAAATAATTTTCGAAAATTCAACCGAAAATCTACCACTCGAGAGATAAAACAGTCGAAAATAAAAATTCGTGCGTGAGTAAAAATTCAAATTACAATTATTTTACCAAATTTTTTGCAATAACCAACACTTTTTTTTTTTTTAATTCACATTAAAATTGTTGTTTACAAAAGACAAAATCTCAACTGTTTCGAAAAAACGAATACATTTTTTAGCCAAATGGAAAAAAATACATTATTTAACAATTTTTTAAATTACCATTGACGCGATTGATATTTTCCCGACCATTCGAGAATTAAAAAAAAAAAAAAAAAAAAAAAAAAATACAATAACTTCGTTACGTATCAGTACGTCACAGTCCAGTTATATATGCATTTACATAATATTCCCAATGAGGGATCAAAATGTTTTGAGAATGGTGA
>OZ022416.1:38496454-38526916 GCA_963989365.1 Rhimphoctona megacephalus | reverse complement strand
CTTTTGCAAAACAAAAAGTCCTGATAATGGATTTTTCAATTTGAATATGTTAGTGAGTGGCTCCCAAGTATAAATCCAAGTTTTCGTCTCGGGGTGGGGTGAGCGTTAGCCGCCATTTTGAAAAACGCGTTTTTGCAAATATCTCGTGAACAATGCATCGTACGATAAAAATGATAAGGACTTTTTTTGTAGGAAATTATATTTCCTATAACTTTTATTCAAAACTTTTTTCTCTATAGTTAATATTTTTCAAGATATAGTCAGTTAAACAATTCCAATGGTTGTTTTCGTTAAATATCTTGATAATCGTTGGAGATACAAAAAAATAGTAGTAATCAAACTTGTAGAGCATGAAATTCTCTACATGTTATTTCAAGACGCGAGAGTCTTGGGCCCATTAATCCTTCAACTTGTTGCATGTTTATCGTGCGACCAATTATTTCTATATTAATCCGAATTATTATTTATTTCTGTTTATTGTACATTCATAAATCTATTATTTATTATTGGTTAATCCATTTTTTTTTAAATAACAGTCGTTAAACGCAAATCAATTCTCATACGCTCTAAATATATAAATACCGATTAATAAATAATGTTGGAAATTAAAAAATAAAAATTATTTTTATATCGATTTTTTTTTTTAATCGCAAGTTAATGAAAAAGAAATGATTTTTTTGAACAAATAAATTTCATATTGAATAGCAAAAGTAAATATTAAAAAAAATATCTTTCAGGAAAAGCGAGGTATTTTTTTAATCCTAGCTATACACTGCGAGGTCCAATGGACCGACAGCGACACTACATTTTCACCTTTTTTTCACCACACGCCTTAAACGTTATAACTTTTTATCAAATGACTTTTTGGCCTTACTGATTGCTTCGCCGGATTGGTCGGAGTCTGGCGTTTCGATTTCACTACAATTAAACCCCAATAGACGCGTGTGTTACAATGTTATAGAGCAATAAATGTCGTCGGTCCAATAGACCGATAGTGTGTAAGTAAGGTACTAAAAGTTATAATGCGTAGCTAGGGTTAAACCTAGTGAATTACGAAATTGATTAATCTAGAAAAAAAATGTAAAAAAATGAACAGCGATTTGATTGCGTTTTTTATATTCGCAAATGTGTATCTCGTAATCAGATAAAAAGTGAAATTTGCTACTGAACGATCGTAATCTTTCACCTGGCAAATTCTGACAATTAGGAAGTCTTCCAAAAAGTTTCAATTTTTGTTCGTGTATGTTTTATTATTTTTATTTTTTTTTCTTTCTTTTTTTTTTTTTTGCTACGAAAAGACCTCAAAGGAACGGAGGGGGGAACGTTGCGAGGGCGAAAAGTAGGTGAGCGAATAACCACGGTGGAACGAATTGCTCAACTTTACTTTCGTTGCCGCGTCCGAGCAAGGAAAATCTTCGTCACAGTGGCCGACTTGGGTTCCGTCCACAGAGCTTCGAACTTAAATGGGGAAATCACTGTGACGAATTATTAAAAAAAAAAAAAAAAAAAAAAAGCCAACAAAACATCAATCGTAATGCTTTACTGCAATTCATATTTTCATAATTCGTCGCAAAGTACAATTTTTTGAATTGCAAAAAATTGCTCGACTTTTTTTTTTCAACTGGTTAAATAAACCTCAATAAATATTCCAAGTTAATTAATGAATCGATCTTTTTTTAACGTTCCATAAAAACACATCATAAAGAAAAAAAAAAAACAAACACGATTCGAATCGAAGAAATATTAGTGAGACAACGAAAATGTCCTTTTTACGAATGAACACTCTTTCGCGCAGCTCTACGTGTGAGAAAAAAGAAATAATAGAAAAAGAAAAAAAACAAGGATAACGGCGCAGCGTGTAATTATCGAGCCTCGCGTCGACTTTCGCTTTTATTCTCACTCGAAATGTCGTTTGTGTTTACGTACCGTTGATTTTTTTATGGGGACAATTGCGAGTACCCAAGAATTCGATAATTCTGATTTTTCTCAAAGAATTTTGATGAGTCATACTTTAATAAGGAATTTAATAATATAAGAAATTGAAATTCCATTGAAAAATTGATCAATGGAAGATTTGCACTAATAAAAATAAAAAAAATAAAAATATCTCATTGTTGTTAAGGTATTCCTTTCACGAACTCGAATATTATACAATTAACAGATTTTTTGTACAAAAAAGTAAAAATAAATTCCATTCTACTGGAAAAATATCGAGCCAAGTTATCGAATTTTTAGAAAAGAATTACAACTTTAAAAATCGTCTAATAATTTACACGACACTTTATGGAGATGACCTGTTGCTCACATTTTTATTTAAAGAGGATGGATAAGTCACCTAACCTCACCTCGAATTTTCGAAGTTGAAATTCTTCGATACGGTTTGACCGATTACTAAAAAGCTCTGTCAGCCCTCGCAGGATGATGGCAAAAATGGACTGATGGGGCCTTTTTGTAATCGGTCAAACCGTGTCGAAGAATTTCACTTTCGAAATTTGCAACTATCTCTCTCGCACTCACGGTGGCGAGATACCAACTGACCCATACCCTTAAAGCGACTAGGCAGCGAAAATAGGCCGAAAATGGGATAAAATTCAAATGGCATTTGTGAAGAACCGAAATAACACACATACATTTTCTTTTTTGCAATGTTTTTATTGGAGTTTTGGCTATTAAATTCAGTGGTTGAGGTTTCAAAAATATAAATATTTAAGGGAGATATGGGCGGATAAAGAAGACCACGCGTTTCATGCATTGCTCCCTCATTGCCACGATTCCGAGCGGCCGATTGAAGTTTTCGGCAATTCCCAAACGCCATTCTCTTCAGGGGATGTTCCTCCACAGACTGAACCAAAAATTTTTGAAAAAATATAAAGATTTAAAAAATGGCGGCTAAAATTTGAAAGACATCGAAAAACGGATGACATTTGTCGCAATAACAATAATAATAAACTGATTTTTTTACATAAACGTCGGTTCATTTTGTAGAGAAAGTTGATATCTTCATTTAAAAAAAAAATCAAGGCGATATCTTCAACGGTTCTTGAGTTATCGCGGCCAAACTAGTACAAAATGCTGTTTCGAGAAAAACGCGTTTAAGGGAGCAGTCTGCCATTTTCAATGATTTTGTTAATAAATTTTTTTCTCATAGTAAACTTGATTCATTTATATCTACTTTTAATACATGAAAGTACACTGTAAAAAATTTCCGTATGAAAATTAGTACACATGTATAGAAAGTTTTTACGCGGATACCGTACATGAAAATTCAGATACGCTGAGGAAAATTGAGAGACGCGGTATTTTAATGAAACGAGCACTGTTTAGTAAAATTAATATACTTGTGTATTTGAAAAATTATATACATGTAAGAAATGTTGACTTTGTGCATATTAAAAACACGAAACATCAACTAATATTACTATACAGGTATATTAAAGTTCATGTTACCAGCATAGTAATTTTCAGATTCAAGATTACTAAATTTCAGGCACCGTATAACGTTTTCGCATTACATATGTCTACGATATTTCTAGAGATGTATCATAAAATTTGGTGATCCTTTTTGAATATTAATATACGAATGAATATTAAATAAATTCAGCTATTATGAGTTTTTACGGGGAATACATTAATTCATATACTATTGTGTTCGATTTTTTAAAGTTGAAGGTCGAAATCATGCAGACATCTCAAGAAATTAATTAGAGTGACCTTATCACCACTTGATGCCGTGGCAATCAGGTCGAGCAATTATCGCCGTAAAATTTTTTATTATAATCTCAACATCTTGTGTTAAGTTTGGTGTTTACCATTTTCATGTTTTACACAATTTTATTAGATTCGAGCGACTTGTATATATCCTCGTCCGAAGCACGTGCCTCCTATGAGAAAGTCGATGCTCTGCGCCACGCGGTGGCCAGAGCGCGAAGCACGGTGCCCACAGAGCGTTACGAATTTCCTACACTTGTGTATTAATTTTAATATTGAGATTCTTACAATTAATACATAGGCAAATGAATTTTAATACACGGATTTTTTTTTTATACCGCAGGGTATATTAATTTTCATTCCCATTTTTGTACCGTATTTTTAAGAGATAGAGTTATGATGGGAAATAACATGTATCGTATTATTAACATGCATGTGTATCTTATTTTTCAGTCAACTGTCGAGAAAAGTGAAGATCATACTGTAATTTTAATACATTGTTGATAGTAGATGAATTCATATACATTTGTATTAATTATCAATCAAACATATGATTTATTTCAATGCATGTCCACAAAATTTTCAGATTTCATACGAATATTCAATGTTATGCATCTTAAATTCCACATCAGTAACCAAAATTTATGTTTATATTTCAATTTTGGCATACGAGTGCAATAATTTTCATTTCATACACCCGGTTTGTAAATTTCATTTACCGTTGTATTGTAAAAGTATTGTAAATTTCATATATTTTTTAACAGTGTAGACATACGAAAGTAATACAACATATTTTTTTTTTTTTTTCATGACCATCGTTTTTACAAATTTTACATATAACAGTGCTTTAAAATCATTTTACTATGAATGGGAAAGGGTATCATAAATAAATATTTTCTCCGACACTGTTTCACTCATTAGAATAAGTTTATTAATGTGAAAGAAAAAAATTTAGGAAAGAAAAATTCATTACAAAAACTCTCTTTTCACTCTTTTTTCCTAAGGCTCATACTCGTCGTCACTATCTACATTTGTTGGAGCCGTTACTATGGGATTGTAAATTCCAATTTCGTCGTCGATTGCCTCTGAGAATTTGGAAAATTCTTCCTCTTCCTCATCATCGATTAAAATTACTTCGGCTTCGACAGCGTTCGCACAACTCATACCGTTACATTTTTTGCACAGAATCGTGCATTTCAGTCCTAATTTCGGACACGTACAGTAGGATGTGCAGCCACTCTTATCGCACGAGCATGATATAATTTCCAACAAGTTGGGCGGAATAGAATCCTTCCTACGCGTTATCGGCTCTAACATGTTTCTACTTTTTCCACCCCCACTGTATCGGGTTCTTCGAACATTCGCCTTGCCATTGACAAATTTGTAAAAACGTAAAAATGAGAATTTTCTATGCGAAATTCATTATTCTTTTCAGTTACTTTTGCTTAAGAAAGAAAATTGAAAATGACCATTAATTTCTTCGAAATTATATTTTAAGTGCATTACTAGCTTATTGTAGCGAATGAAATAGTGTCGGAGAAAAGATTTATTTATGATACCCTTTCCCATTCATAGTAAAATGATTTTAAAGCACGGTTATATGTAAAATTTGTAAAAACGATGGTCATGGGTCTGCTATGGGGTGAACATGATTTTTAAGGATACCATCGTGTTCGCGAGAAAAAATCACGTAAAATAAAAAAAAAATAAATTCTTCTACGACCATTTTTAAGTAAGTTATCAAATTTGTTAACTAAGCCGCTCGCGCAAGGCTGCGGAGCGAGAGGGGGTACTCCCAACACGCCGCCCGGCCGAGCGGCTGACGCCGCGCGCCGTCGATCGGAATACGTTGATAACTGTGATGGCATAATTCCTCCTAAAGGTCCGTATTTTATTGAATACCGTAGCCGGAAGCGTAGGGAAGGCTATCGAATTTGAATTTTGCAAAAATCTTAATTACAACAATAGAAAATTGAAAAAACGTAAAAATATCCACATCTCGGGCTGTAATCAAGATATTGCAACTTTTTTTTTTTTAATTGTTCCTTTTTCAAAAACGCATTAGATGGTCCAAGAATTTTCCGGATATCTTTGTAACTTTTGGCAGAATTGCTATTTGTTTATAAGCGAAAATAGAAAATCGTCAAAAAACAGTATTTATTTTCAACGAAAACAATTTTTTCTTTCCATATCGCTTGTGCACGATTACACAAAGCTCCTCAATTTTTTTCTACGCCGTGGGCCTTCGTCGGGAAATTCTATTGAATGTCAAAGTTTTTTCGATGATCGCAAATTGTTGCTAAACTATATCTCGCAGATCGATAAATCTTGCACGATTCTCTTGGGGTTCGGCTCCCCTACATCATGTATGAACTTCAAACCGATATGTTGATAAACAATCGATTGCGGTTGCAAAAATTAAATTGACAATTTTTTTTTTTCATTTGCAATTAACCGCTTAATTAACAATGTTAGCTCATTTTTGTATAGGACCTTTTTTATAGAGGACGTTATGATGAACAACTTTTATTCGAAACTTTTTTCGATAGGACGCGTTCCAAAAAAAATAACTAAACAAAATCGATTTTTTAATTTTCAATAATTTTTTATTGCTAAAATGCGACTCGGATTTTTACGAAAACTCAGGGCTATATTCCTATAGGTCCAAACAACCTATAAAAAAATTGGCCAGAGGCTGGGTCTCTTGAATAGGACTTTTGCTAAGGTGACTGGACTAATCGGCATGCATGGCGATTACAGCCAATCTGTGCAGGCAAGCATGTAGCACATCTAAAAACGATTTGAATTCTAATGATCAAATAAAAAATTGAAAGAATATCAAATGTCCTGGAGATTATACCTAAATTACTGAATGAATAAGTAAAACATTAACAAAATGGCGGTCATTTGAAATATGAATCGATTTTTTTACATTACAGTTGTTCTTAAAAAAAAAAAAAATAAATAGAACATTTTATAGGAATAACCTTCGATAAAAAGCGTTCACTTTGAGGAAACAAAAATCATGTCGATATATTGAATGATTCAAACGCTTGAACTGACCCAGGTTTGAAAATTCGTGTTTCAATAAAAATAGCTAGCACTAACAGCTTGAATATTGCGCGAATGAAAACACTGTTGTTTGTCGTACATTCCGCACACTTGGATCTTTCAACAAATCCAAAAAAATTGCATTTTTTGCATATTGGGTACCCAAAAAAAAAAAAATTGGGTACGTAAAAATTGCATATTGGGGACCCAAAATTACATTTTTTGGAAATCCTAAATCAATTTAAAAATATCGATTGGTGGCGTCACTTGTCAAAAAAAATGTTTAAGAACCTATTCAAAATTAGGTACAGGCTGTGAAACACGCTACAGGGAATAAAAAAAATGTTTCATTTCATAAAACTTAATACGAAATGATCCGTCTTTTTTTTTGGCTTAATGAGTTTTACTGAATTTTTTGGTAACTCAATCGATGACTATTCGTTCGTCCCTTTGGCCGAAAGAGAGATGGCACGTTTCGAATTGTATATAAACATAGATATGCTGTAAACTCTTGCTATTTTCGTACTCGAAAAATTTCATCATTATATATTGCACAGGAACCCTTTTGCAACGAGGAAAATAGTGTAGCCTTTCACAACATGAAAGGATGTTTGTGTGTCGAGTTTTGGTGTGAGTGCTTGTAGCGTTCGTTACGGAACATTTAGGAGGAGGCTTAAAGACGCTACAGAAGAGCGAATCTCGTCGAGAGAGCCGAAAGGTCAGAACGCTGAAATAGCCCTGATTTATATTAGAGAGCTTTTATATGGTCTCCAACGAGATTCACGACGGATTTAAAACAGCGTTTTTGGGGGGGGGGGGGGGTTGCGTTCGAGTCTGTAGAAATTAGTACCAATTTTGTACGACTCCGATGACCCCTGTCGGTAGAGGTCATAAGGATTTTCGCGTAGTATCTATTTTGGTAGGAAAAACAGGCAAGGAATTGGGGTTAGCAAATTTGGCGGTTATTTCGAGCCATTTTCAAAATCATTGAATTTCTCTATTTTTAAGCATCGTAAGAATAGATTTTTTTTGGTTAAAAATCTATGATTGTTTCTTGATATCGCATACAAGGATGAAAAACGCCGCAGGGAGAAAGGGTTTCGAGATTGAACAAAAAAAATACACTAGGTCAAACGTCGCCATTTTGTGTAACGGCCTGTCGAATTTCAAGGCGGCGCGGTCGTATTTCCGGTAATGGATGTTGAGTTTGTTTAAGTTTTTTCGGACAACTCCGGATCAATAATACTCTATAGATTTCCAATTTAGGGGCAGTAGGACTTGTCACATAATAAACACGTTTCCTTTTATTACTGCAACAAGCTGACTACTCGATCCATCACTTTATTATCAATTTTATAGCGGATTTTTATCAACTTTTAGGTCGTCATAGCTCTGTTTCTCCCTCTTTTTTATACAATATAAACATGCTCTGGGAGTAAAAAATTTATAGAGAAACGTCTGTAAGCACAGAGTTTTCTCCCTCTCCCATGAAAACGGGCATACCGAGTCCGACGAGGGAAAAGCCGGTGGAGCCTGTTTCTCCACACACAGAACTGACTGCTGCGACCTCGCTGTCTTTTTCCCCTTCCATTGCCCCTCCGTGTTTCTCCTCCGCGCCGCGCGGCATGATGGCGCGGAGATAAGGACGAAGCGCCGAGAACTTCAGTCGCGATTAACCTGCCGTAGGGTACGGATGTGGCCGCGTGCTCGGTTTTTCTTCCCCCTCGCTGCTGCCCCCACCCTGCGGGCCCGCCGAAATTTCAATTCTCTCCCCATCTTCGAAGTAAATATCTGTAAATAAAACAATGAAAAATTCTTTCGAAGCACAATAAACGCTGCTTGAAACTAATCCGTATTTTCTAACCTCAATTCTCTGCACGCAAGAAAAACCCTCGGCGAAGGACATGGAGAAATTTCATTTAGCTTTTGACGAAGACAAAAGAGTCGGCGTTAAAGCCTCCGGGCGCCTCGATTCAAGTCGCGAATCTCGCAAACCCGTTAAACGATTGATCATTTGATTGTTTTCTTTCTTTTTCGCGAGGGAAAGATAATAATATAGTCAAATAAGAAATTGGAGAAAAGTGCTAGTTTCGTCACTAATGTGCATTCTCCGCGTGTGCGGTGAACATCGCGCGTTCGCCTTATCGTGGAGCAGCAGGGGGAGAAACAAAAATATTCAAGACGAAACGTGAGGAATACGCTGCAACGTTTTAACAATTTGTCATACTCTCACGCGGCCGCGCGTCATCGAGATTCATCATTCTTTTTTGCTATTTATGCAAGAAAATGTGAAACAAGAGTGTTTTGACCGTTGACCAAAGAAGATCTTGAATTTTTGCAACAGCAAGCAGTCTCATTGTCGTTATTGTGTGTGTACGTATGTGTGTGGTACACGAGTGTGCTCCGAACACGTGGCAAGCCTGAAAATATTCATGCTCAGTGTTTCTGACGAGTTTCTTTTTCTCTCTCGTTGGATTTATACAATTCCGATGGTATTTCAAAACATCGAAATGAGGAATACTGGCTTCCTCTTTCTCGAGGATGCCAGACACGGATACATTCAGTATATTAGGTATAAAAAACTGTTTTTTTTTGTTTATTCATATATATTTACCTTGATTAAAAAAGTTTCTTCGGCAAAATGAATGTATGAATGAATATTTAAGGGCTTGCGTACACCTAGAGGCGCCAAGAATAGGCTCAATTTTGATCATTTTTTTTGTACTGAAAAAATGTGTCTATTGAAACAAGTTTTTGTTTACTTGAAAAGCCATATTGTTGTTGGAGAAATTGGAAAATTTCATTAAAAAAAAAAAAAAAAAAATAGATGAGCCGTGATTGTAGTTTCTGTAAAACAGTTTTTGCTTCATCCTAAAAATAAAGCAATATTTTTTTCTTCGTGTTGACAAAAAAAAACTAATTTTTGTCGAGACTGATTTTTTTTGAATCCATTTTTCGCAAAATAGCAGAGGTTTGAATAGTAAAGTCAGGATTTTGCCTAATTTTTTCCCTTCTTTTACTTATAAAAAAAGAAAAACTATGTTAAAAAAAAATTCTTTCGACAGACTAGATAATCGTGTAAACATCCTCTGTTCCAATTTTGAGCCAAATCGGTCGTTTAGTTTTTGAGAGAATAGTTTTCAAAAACATCATTTTGAGGAAAAGGCTTTTTTTTAAGGTTTAAGCACCTTTTAAATTGAAATTAAATTTTTTCTCATATTTGTAAGATGTGGTGAGCGATTCCTGGAAATCTTATTATAATTTATGTATCAAGGGTAACACTATGGAATGAAAATACTTTTGAAAAATAAATTTTTTTGACCGCTCCAGGTGTATGTAAGCCTTTAAGCAAAATGAAAAAATATCAATCCCAAAAAAATTAGAAAAACAATTCTATTGTAATGAAACTGAGACGAAATTGTTTAAAAAACGATTCGGGGACATCCACCTCTCGGGGAAATCGTCTTAAAAAGGTTGTCTGTTACGTACGATACTTATATTTCGTATTGCTGCGAAAAAACCAGTTTCGATTATCCTTACCGAAATCGTTTTAGGGCTGACTCACGGAAATAGTGCCTCGTCAAGATTTAACAGCGCGGTTTAACGATAAATTCTTTGAATTTCATTAATTACCGTAACGCGCACGAAACTCGGAGGAAAAAAAAACACGATTCCTCTCGTTTTATCAATTTCGCGAATTTTTGTTCGAACATTTTACATATTATAATTTCGCGGCACTTATCAGCAAGCCATAAAAAAAGGTTTACATGTTGAAAGAAATATCGAAAAAAAATAAGTTTTGACACCCTTTTTCGCATAAAAATTTGGAGAAAAAAAATAAGAGAAGGTCGGGTGAAGGTACTAATCGAGTAAAAAGAGGAGAGGAGGAATGAAAAATCAGATTGGCAACGTTCTTTGCCTCTGTGTTTGTGCTTGTATATGGGGCATTTCACGCCAAATCGGCCACTTTTGAAATTCGCATTTTTTATTGTTTTGATTTTTTTCTCTAATAGAGCTCATTGGAAGGAACTAGTCTGATTTTTTTCAAATTTTTATCTCAACACATTCATCGGAAACGAATTTTTGAAAAATTTTTCGATTTTTTTTTTCAAACATCAATAACTCTCTGAAAAATGCAGTAAACCGAATGGACGAGGGATCCAAATTTTCGTTTTAAAACGTATTTTCGTTTAAAAACATGCAAAATATTATCAAAACATTACATGAATCAATTTTTTCAATTCTAAGTATGAAATGTTTTTTCCCACATAGTTAGCCCCCTTCGATTTTGCTTTTAATTTTTTATAAAAAACTGTTATTTTTTTGAGAAATTTTAAGCCTAGTATGATTTCGGGGAAATCGTCCGTTGTATATTTTTATAATTAAAATATAGATTTTTCTTTACAATCATCTACAACTCCTTGAAAAATCGAACAAAGCGAATCGTCTAGGGGGTTAAAATTGTTGCTCTGAAATGTACTTTTGTTTGGAAATATGTGAAAAATTATTCCAAGTTTACGTGACCTCGTTTTTTCAATTCTAATATAAAATAACCCTTTTCGTAGCCCTTGTACTAATTAATTTGTTTCTTTAATGTTTGTACGGAAGCACGATTCATTTAATGAATTTTCAGCTGAGTACGAACGTGAGAAAATAGCTAGTTCTATTTTTCAAATTGTTAATTTTATTAAAGATTTTTGTTATCGATTAGACTAATTTTCTCCACGATCATACCAGTCTTAAAATGCATTAAATGAATAATAGTGTCTTATAAAAATTTAACAGCAAAATCGAAAGGGACTAACACTGCGGGAAACAACATTTCTTACTTATAATTAAAAAATCGATTTATATAATCTTTAAATAATTATTCACATATTTTTAAACGAAAGCACTTGTCAAAACGACAAATTTGACCCCCTTATCCATTCGGTTTGTACTATTTTTTTAGAGATTTGTGCATGATTAATAGTAAAAAAATCCGCAATTTAATTATAAAAAATACAACGAACCTTTTCCCCATCATCAAACTAGGCTTAAAAGTCATTAAAAAAATGATAGTTTTTGATAAAAATTCCAGAACAACACCGAAGGGGGCTAACACTGTGGAAAATAACAGTTCTCGCTTAGAATTTGAAAAATTGTTGTATGTAATATTTTGTTGAATTCCTACATATTCTCGTACGAAAGTACATTTTGAAACTAGAATTTTGACCCCTCATCCATTCGGTTTACTGCATTTTTGAGAGAGTTATTGATATTTGAAGAAGAAAATTGGAAAATTTTTCAAAAAATCGTTTCCGATTTACGTGATAAGATAAAAATTTGAAAAAAAAAAAAAAAAAAAAAAATCAGACGTGTTCCTTTCAATGAGCTCTATTAGAGAGAAAAAAATCAAAACAATAAAAAAAGCGAATTTCAAAAGTGGCCGATTTGGCGTGGAATGCCCCATATATAATCTTCATTTGTTTTCTTTCTCCAGTTCTTTTTTTGTTTCCTCTTCTTCCCTCACCTCGTTTTGAAGAGGCTGCGAAGAACGAGCGCTCTTCTACGCTCTTTTCGCTATGAGATTCATTCTCTTTTACTCTCTCTCTCTCTTCCTCTTTCTCTTTCTTTCCCTCTTTTTTCTTTCGCTCTATGCCCAGTTTTGCTCGTCCACACATAACAACACGAAACGGTAGATCGAGATCTTCAGAAGGTCGTACACGGAGTCTCTCTTTCTCTCTCTATCTTTCTCTATCTCTCACTCTTTCTCTCCGTTGCTCCCTTTTGCTCCGTAGCTCTTTTTCTCTCATACACGAATATGCACACACACGGTTTCCCTTTGTTCGCTTCTCTCGTCCCCGTTTCCCTCGAAACTTCTGGCGTATACAGTCGCGCGTTCACCTTGAGACTCGTCCGTGCAAAAAAATGAATAAAAAAGAAGAAGGGAAAAAACGAAACAACAGAAAAAAAACAAAGTTACTGCTGCGATCCTGGCTCGATCGAGTTTTCAATGCTTTCTCTCCTTACTAAAATGGTCCTTGTTCATTCCCTCCTGATCTGCTAGCTTTGCCTCCTCCTTCTCTGTCGACTCGTCTTGTTCTTTCTCTCTGTCTTGACTATATAATTTTGAGACCTTTTTTTTTGTCTCGCAATTTTGGAACGAGATCAACGTCCTTGAGACAATCGACCGATTTATTAAAAAAGTATTATTTTTTGTTTATTCACTCTTTTTCATGGTTTATTATGACCCGTTTTTCTTTTTCTTTTTGTCAATCGATCCAGCTGTGACTTTGAAGAAAAAACAACAATGAATTTTCACGTTTAGCGGTGGATTTTTGGTGCAAGAATGAAGGGTACCAAGGCCTGTAAAATCGTCAGCTGACGACGAACTTTCGGTACAGATAATCTTTCAGCTCGCACAGCAGCTGCTATAAAGTCCCTCGTACGAAAAATAAAAATCGAAGAAAGTGGTAGAAAGAGAGAAAGAGAGGGGGAGAGAGAGAGAGAGAGAGAGAGAGAGAGAGAGAGAGAGAGAGAGAGAGACACTTTGACCCCCCTAAATATTTTTCTCTCGTTCCGAAGAATGCAGCTGGTTGGATTCCACGTGTCTGCTCTTCTCGTTGTAAATGCATCAGTGAGGAAAAAAAGCAAATTTCCCAAGGCCCCACTATTCAAAATTTGTATAAAATACCAAACGTTTCATTTTTTTTCGTAATACATCGATTCGGTATTTTCTGAATCAAAATTTTCTATCCTATTTCTATTCATTCAAAAGTCTATAATTCAACGTAAAAATACTTTGCATAAATCTGAAAAATTTCGTCGATTTTTACGATTAACAAATTGTTATGTTATTTCAAAAAAATTGAATTCAATAGGGTAAAACACCCAGTCCCCAACCCCTTTCCAGTTGTCGGCCTTTTGCAGCTTTGTATGCGTGAGAATAGCGTGAAAATTGTTTTCGAGTAGTGTCCATTTTTTACTGACATCTTTGACCTCTGATTAACCGGTGCACAAAGTTTCAACGTATCTAACTATTCAAACAACTGAGGAAACAAATATTATTCGGAACGCTGCTGCGACGGACGTGCACGGACTTGCGTCGCCCGCTATTTTTTTTCTTAGCGCGGAGGCCTTTCCCACAAGATAGATACTTCATGTTTTTCGGAAATTTAGTGTTCTTATATGGGTTCAGACTATCAGAAAATGTGTTTTTGATTATTTTCTAAAAGTTTCTGATGATAAAAATCGTTTTAAATAGTAAAAAATATATTTTTTCTCATGGTTGACTACTGGGTCTTAAATTTAACATTGTAAAGCCAATGTCCAGCCCCCTCCCCCCGGCCGACTACTGGTTTTTTAGTGAATCTTTTCTACGCGGTTGAAATTTGTACCGTAAACAAATAGAGTATATTTAAACACTGTACACACAAAAAACTATTATTAATGATGGTTTTACCAGTAGTCGGCCACACGTAAACGTACCCTCATTGTGGCGGCCGACTTTTGGATGAGATAGACCCGTCGTTCAGGCCGACTATAGCGTCGACCCCAGCCAGCTCCGACCAATAGAAAAAAGGACCACTATAGGGTCCCCATGTGGTGGCCGACTACTGGTTTGGAGCGGCCGACTACTGGTCAAAATTACATTTTTCTAATAAATAAAGTTTTTCAATGTTTTAATGTAAATTCTATCGTTTGCAATAATTTTATTATTAAAGTTTAATAAATAACGTTTCGTTTGAGACTTGCTGTGTTTCGTTATCTTTTTTTTTTTTCTTCATAGGACAATATTTCAAAGTTGGAAATTGCGTTAAAAGGCCGACTACTGGGTATTTTACCCTATTTGGAATTGAAGTTGATGTAACTGTGGCTTTTTATAATTTAAAAAACTTCTTTTTTCAGACTATTTTTGTGATTCAATGTTTCAAATTGTTTTCGATGTAGAGGAAATTTTATTTTCAATATCAATTGGAATTACCTCTTCAATTCGATTTTCTGTACATTTTTTTTGGTCCTCATTTCAAGACGATAGCTTACCTTCAAAGGTCCTCGGCTCGTTCAGTATATATTTATGTGTTTAACGAGATTTTATGACTAATAGAAGTCCGGTTGTACAACATTCCTCCTCTCTCTCTCTCTCTCTCTCTCTGTCTCTCTCTCTCCCTCTCTCTCCCTCTCTCTCTCTCTCAAAAGGGAATACCACGATTAGTCAGTGCTTTACTTTCTATCCTCCATTTGCTCGGAGAACACATACTTTTATTCAGTCATGCCTTTTCATTCGTTTATTTTTTTCCCTCTTCTCCTCTCTTTCTTTTTCTCATTCTTCCACTGTAAAATATACCGGGTACGATGCACACAATATTCCTGCAGAACTGTGAACAACCCGAGGGCAAAGACCCTTGGAAAAATAGACGAAAAAAATACAGCGGTTGGCCATTTAAAAAACAAAAAAAGTAAGAACTCTAAGTCCAGTTACTCGTATAGCTTTATATTATTTTTGTCTGGTTTTTTTTTTCTCTTCAAAGCGTTCACCACTTCTGATCGATCGACCTGGTCAATAACGGTAATATTCGACGAGTACGAAAAATAGTACAGTCATTGGCCACCGAGATGCGAAATATTGTGATTCTTAATTTCTCTTATGGATACAAGAATTTATTTCGAGACAATAATTTTGTAGACGCGAAAAAATGATGTAGCTGAAAATTGAATGGATTATTTATGCGGATTTATTATTTATCTTTTTCGGGTGTTTTCAATAATCCAGGCAGCAAAATTCATTTGTAATTGTTGTACGCAATCGTACTGCGGTACACTTTGGCCTCTTGTTTAATTAAACTCTCGTACGTAATTTTGTAGTCGAATTTTTCGATCTAGAGTGGAAGGTTAGGAACTAGGGATTTTTGAGTGTGAAAATTTGCGCTTAGAAAATTTTCAGTGAGAATTTTTGCTTAGCAGTGAAGTTTCCGGTTAAAAATTTGATGTCTAGGGATTTCTAGGAGGGATATTGCGTTCCTAGGGAATTCCCCAGAGGAAAATTGTGCTTGACGATTTTTAGGATAGCATATCTGTGCCCAGCAAATTTTTAACTCGTCAGCAGGCGGCGCTCTACGTACACTTTAAACATTAGGCGCGCGATGAGACATTTTCTTACATGTATAGCTTCAAGTGCTTAATTTGATAAATAGGAACTTGAAAACAATGTCGCCACAGTAATTGTGGCTATTAAACATTTTTATTAAAAAAAAAAAAAAAAAAAAAAAACCATAAATACAACGATAATTGTTACTAAAAATAAAAAAATAATAATTAAAAAAATTGAAAAATAAAAATTGAAAAAATTTTTTTAATTCTTCTGTCATACAGAAGAATAAATTTGGTGAAGATAAAAAAAAATTTCAAATGCTTATGTAATTTGAAATTTTCGAGTAATCATCGTTTTAATATAAGTGTGAGAAAAAGTCTCATAGCGCGCCTGCTGACGGGTTAAGCTGTATTTTAGTATTTAGGAAATTTGCGATTTCTTGATCTTCGAACATTGACAAAATTGGCCAATCACTGTAATTTCTCCTCGATAATTCGTTGCCTGGAGACGTTCCCAGCCACAACATTCGCCTAGAATTTCCCCTTTCCCCTCTCCCCACGCCTCATTCTTCGTGCCCTCAAGCTTAGCCGAGAACAGAGGGTAAAAAATGAGAATATCGAGTTCTGGAATTTTTGTGTTTCAACCATCTATTCATAAACTCCAAACGACACGATTCCTCCCCCCCCCCCCCACCATCCCCTCTCTATTTTTCATCCCTTCGGATTACGATCTATTAGATACTGGAATTACACACGAGGGTTGGCGAGTGCTCAACGCAACGATATACCACTCAACCAGCCGTGACGAGAAAGGGTAGAAACAAACAAAAATCGATAACTCTTGTTTGTTAAAGGCCACATTCTCACGAAGGTCCTCGCGCCCTTTTCGCTGCTTGTCCTTTTGATATAATCCTCGTCTTTGTGCTTTTTGACTCGCACGTATTTGAATAAATAAATAAAACAATTGAAAATTCATGAGCAAAATATATAAAAAATACTGTGAAAAATAGTCACAAGCAATGAACGTCCGGGTAAAAATAGCAGAACACATTTGCACCTTTTTGAAATTATTCGAATGAATATTATAAAAATCAACGATAGATTTAACAAATCTCGTATCATTTTTTAATATTCATTTCGCATTTTTTTGTCTTATTTGTTTTTTTTTTTATGGTATTCTTGGGTTTGAATTTTATGATGTTTTTTTTTTGTTTCAAATGGTATACACTGATAATTATAATTATTAATTGCATTTCAATCGTAGACGTTAGTTATTTAACGGGGGAAAGTCATGTAAACGTACGTTTTTTTCAAGATTTTTTAAATAAAGAAATGGAATAGTTTATTGAATTAACATAAAGCATATCTCAAAATATACGATGTAATGTATATTGACAATTTTTTTTAGATTAACATATTTCAAAATGGCGGCGCTACAGCTGCCGGAAGTCCGCACCTCAAATTTGCGCCCTGCAGTCTGCAGGTCTCAAATCTCAACTAAAATGAAAAAATTAAATTTTTATTGTTAAAATACGTTAACACGCTTTGCATGACGAAAAGAAAAAAAAGAAAAAAATTAGGACCATTTTGAAAAAAAATCATTTATTTTTGTATTTTTGTAAATGGTCCTGAATTTTTTCTTTTGGTTTTCTCGCCGTCATGCAAAGCGTATTAATGTATTTTAACAACAAACATTTGATTTTTTTATTTTCGTTGAGATTTGAGACCTGTAAGCTGCACGGCGCGAATCTGCTTTCAGCAGCTGTAGCGCCGCCATTTTGAAATATTTTAGTCTAAAAAAATTTGTCAATATACCTTACATCGTATATTTTGAGATACGCTTTATGTTAATTCAATAAACTATTTCAATTCTTTATTAAAAAAATCTTGAAAAAACGTACGTTTACATGACTTTGCCCCCTTAATTATGAGAATATAACTTATTCTACAATAATAATAATAAATTATAATTTTTTTCTTTTTATCGAGTTGTCATACGTTTTGATGGGTTGTTGAAATTAAAAAAAAAATCTGAGTTTTTTGCCCACTAGCTTGTTTTTTTTTCTTCTTTTTATTGTACAATCACGTTGTATCCATACGCCCTGATTTTTCAATACCAAACATCGAGTCTTTTCAACTGTAAATGTTCTGCGATAAAAACTTGAATCTCCCGGGATCATCGTAGTCATGACACGATCATTCAAATCGTGCCAGATGCAATGAGTCACTGTACGTACCGCACGTACGCACAGTCTTGACGCGAGTAAATATCACCACACACAGTTATCTTTCGTACCCACGTGTTCTCACTCCCTCACGATTATAATACTATCAATATTAATCTCGAAGATTTGACTGCGAAGCGCGCTTTTATTTATTTATCTTAATTATCTTTTATTTATCTTAATTTCTGTTGTTTTTATG
Source organism: Rhimphoctona megacephalus (assembly GCA_963989365.1). NCBI lineage: Eukaryota > Metazoa > Arthropoda > Insecta > Hymenoptera > Ichneumonidae > Rhimphoctona > Rhimphoctona megacephalus. The sequence goes on along the minus strand of OZ022416.1, from coordinate 38,508,661 downwards.
TGACACAATGGAATCGTTCATCTTATCACGAGGATGATTGATTTTTTATTTTTATTTGCTCAAACTAGTGACGATTTTTTAAAATCATTTCAGCACCTTTTTTTTTGTATAAAAACATTTCGTATTCATAGAAGATAAAATTATATACCGATCTTTGTTTTCGTTTTTTTCCTTATCTGTATCTCGTTATTACAACTTCCATGAATAATTGAAAAAAAAAAAAAAAACGGGATTCGCTGTCGAGCTACGTTTTTTTTTTAAATACCGTTGTAAATAGTCGATTGGAAAAAAATTTTTTTTTTTTTGTTGAAATGAATATAATTGTGTCAAACAAAATGATTTCTCAAGTATTTAAATAGATTATTTACCATCATATCGAGCATTACAGCAATTCTAATCTTTACTTCTCCACTCCAAAATAACTCCGCTTTCAAAGACCTCTAAAATCATTAACCATAACATTTTACCTCTTCAACATTTATATTGCTGTATTATTTCTAAACTTCAATGTCCGAAAGTTTATTACTCCAAAATGTCACTATACTCAACAATAACAATATTACACTGAGAAAAGAAATTTGTTGAATCAATAAAATTTTTGTTGAATCAACAAATTGTGGCGAACAAAATGAAATTCGTTAAGTGAATAAAAATTTAGTTAATTCAATCACTTAATTTGTTGGCTCAAATAAATATTGCTCACTACGCCGAAAATATTGTTGAATCAACAAAATTTTTGTTGAATTAAGAAATTTCATTTTGTTCGCCAATAATTTGTTGAATCAACAAAATTTTTGTTGAATTAAGAAATTTTATTTTGTTCGCCAATAATTTGTTGAACCAACAAAATTTTTGCTGAATTAAGAAATTTTATTTTGTTCGCCACAATTTGTTGAGTCAACGAAATTTTTGTTAAATTAAAAAATTTTATTTTATTCGTCACAGTTTGTTGAATGAACAAAATGGTTTTGGTGAAACAACAAATTTCTTTTCTCAGTGTAGAGTCGCGATATTTTGAAGTAGGCATGTTAAATAATATTTCATTAAGGGAGCAGTCTGCCATTTTCAATAATTTTGTTAATAAATTTTTTTCTCATAGTAAACTTGATTTATTTATATCTACTTTTAATACATTAAAGTAAACATACGAAAGTAATACAACAAATTTTTTTTTTTTTTCCCCCACTAAATCTCGCTGGTACGGCAGCCTGAAGTTAGCCCTGTTAAAATCTGGCTGATACGATATCTTGAGTTTGGATCATTTGAAACAAAAAAAGTGGCGAAATTAGTAAAATATAGACTTGTCGCTATCGTTTGGCCTAGAATAATTCACGTGTGATAAAAAAAAAAAAAACAAAATGACGGACTTTAGAAATTTTCGACCTTTTTTCAATTTTAATTGTTTAACGCCTTACATACGTCCAGCAGCGCCTAAAACGCGCTCAGAGAAAACCTGTTTTTAGAAGAGATAGCAATAGAAATTAATAAAAATAATTTTTACACATTGTTTATTAGTATTTAAACTTTATAAAAAAATTTATTTCATTTTTTTTTTTCAAAAATTACATCATAAAAAATCACGTTTCCCGAAGCACTGTGAAAAAAAAGTTGCTCCACGGTCTGCATCATTTCTTCTTGAAATGCTGATGGATCTGCAAAACGTAAAAAAATTCTTGTAAAATAAAGTTGTAGTTATAGTCTGTCGAGCCGGATTTTTGAAATTCGAAAAATTTTGGCAATTTACGGCAGTTTAAAAAAAAGTGTGCATTTTGTGTCATAAATGTCACACTTTAATTATGTTTATAAAATTTTTTAATCACAACATCAAAAATCCGACTCGACAGACTATAGAGAAAACAATTTCGAATATTTAAAAAAAAAAAGCATCAAAAAATATTAAAAACTGTATGAGTTATCATGCAGACCGTGCCAGAAAAAGTAGTTTTGAGAAAAATGCATTTAAAGTTTCAAGTGCGTTTCGCTCGAGACATCTACCTACGCGCATCAGACTCTCGTTGGGAAGTCACGTTTTCTATAATAACTTTCGATCTATGGGGAATTTGTACAATCGACTTACACAGAAATACGCCTAAAACTATAAAGAATAATAATCTGTAAAAAAAAAAAAAAATCGATTTTTTGAAAATTCTGGACGTATGTAAGGCCTTAAACACTCGACTACACTGAGAGAAAAAATTACTAGAACCAATGAAATGTAGTTTTGAATCCAAAAAATCATTTATTTCATTATTTGCCAAAACATATTAGATTGGTTCCCTCATATATTTACTTGGTTAATTTATTTCAGTCAATTTCATAAATTTCTGTTTCAATAAAAGTAGTTGCTTTAATCTAACAATTTGTTATCAATTATATGTAATATGTAGTTTGAATCAATAACACATTTTTTTGATTCAAAAAATGCATTTTATTGATGCAAAAAAAGCACTTATTCTTTTTATGGACCATGATTTTAACTATATTATATTTGGAAGAGAAAAATTTTCTTTTTTTTATTATCATTCCAGTGCCCACTCCCTTTTTTAGCTGCCCCCCCCCCCCTTTTATACCAATAATCCCTTCCTCATGCGGCTGCAGCCGACTTATCCCCTTCTGTATCGCATTTGTCGGAGGGCGAAGGGAAACTCTAGAAGACCTTTTGCCCGATACAGTCGGTCTCTTCCTGATTCCCCGGGTGGCATGCGAGCACGCTCAAACACGGCCACCAGGGGCGCTCAGGCAGGCACCTTTTTAACTGTGATGCGATGAGCCAGTCCGTGCATGGTTAGAGGGGGCCAGCATCCGCACGATGAGAACCGTTCACGGGAGGCCACCAAAGCCATACACCAACCGCCCACGCATCACAGAGAGATATTTCTGGGCATGGATTTATGAAAGTGGAGTTCGAATCACCCGGGATCGCAGTAGAAACACTTGAAAAAAACCCAATTTTTTCATTGGTTTTCTGGCCGGGATTAGAACCCGGGACCCGCGACGTGCGGGCCTGAGTCCTGATCCACCGGACCAACCGCTCTGCTTTTGGAAGAGAATAAATTATATCATATTTAAATTTGCATTCATTGAATTAATAATTGTATTGAAAAAAAATAATTTCGTATTGAAGTCGTTTTGTAGATTCAAATAATCTAATGTTTATGATGTGATAAATGTAATTAATCTAATTAATACAAATTTAATCAAATACATTGTAATAAAAAAATTTTTAGAAGTAAAATAATGATGAATTTATTTCAAGAAAATAATTTGTTCGAAAAAAGCAATATCGTATTGATGTCGTTTTTTAGATTCAAATAATCTCATGTTTATGATGCAATAAATCTAATTAATCCAATGAATACAAATTTAATCAAATCTATCATGCATCTAATTGTTACTATTAAATAAGAATTTAATATAATGAAGTAATAGATCCGTGAAAATATGTTATCAAATCAACAGTGATTGTCTTGGTTCAACAAATAAATAATCGAAACAATACTTCGATTTAATAAATAAATACATGTTTTCAAATTCAGTAATTTTTTCTCTCAGTGTAAATATTAATAAAAATTTATAATTCTAAGTCAAACGGAAGCTATACATGCGTAGAATAAGTGTACTAAATTTCAGCTCGATAGGTGGAAAACTTTTTTTTCTAGAATGTCAGCGAGGTCAAAAAACGTTATTTCGAGAAAAACGCGTTTAAATACGCGCCAAGCGCCTAGGCGCATCTGAGACCCTCGTTTTGCTATGCGTATTTCTACCTGTTCTCGGTCTTTCTGGTATAAATGACACTTTGTATAGTAATTCTATAAATATCTACTACACAAATCTGTACTTTTCAGAAAATCGATTTTTTGAAGAAAAAAAAAATGGCGACTGTCCCCTTAATTTGAGAAAAATTGTTCTAATATATTGTTCATAACTGTATGAATGAACTATTTATTATTATGGTAATATTCGATAGGATTGAAAAAATATGGTCATGATTTTAATTTTAGCTTGAGCGAATGCTACTTTGCTGGAAAAGGAGCAGCTCTCGTACTGCCACCAAACGAAAGAGCACGACCGTCCCGCCGTGTCTCGGCAGCGGGATGTGACATACAACAGCATCTTCAGTCCATGTTTTACCTGCTCAGACCTGAGGAGACCCTCAAAATGGTGAGTTTCGCCTCGTCAAATTATTTTCTCATTTTCGTAATTGCTCATCCTTGAAACCTAATTACGTTTATAAATTTCCGTATTTTTATGGCAAAATTTTACAAGTGTAATTTATTTCACAAAGATTATTGCAACATTTCACACTGAGAAAAGAAATTTGTTGAATCGACAAAATTTTTGTTGAATCAACAAATCCTGCGGACACGGGGGGGCGATCAAAACATTCAGTTCATGATACAACATAATTAACGGACAACACCACTGTGACCCCCTATTTTTTTCACATTTTTGAAGAATTTTTTTTGTGGGAAAAAAAAAGAGATATTCGAAAAAAATTTTTTGGGTTTTGTTCCTTGTTTATTAATGTATCAAAAAACATTTTTTTCACATTTTTCACGCCGCATGGTGGCGCTGGGGAAGCTCTCGCGTCATCTCCGCAGTGGTTCGCGGCACGCAGCAGAACTCTCTTCAACGTCGATCTGAAAAAAAATACCGAGTGCTTTCGTTAATAATATGATATTTTGAAGAGAAGTACATAGGGATTTGGAAAAATATTGATTTTTAAAAAATAGGCACGCCTTTGAAATTAAAGAATGATTTTTGAGCAAAATTTCTCGTCGAAAATAGGCTATAACTTTTATAATTATTGAGATATCGAAAAAATCTTATGTACTTCTCTAGATAATCTACTTTTATTGATACAGTAAATATTTGAAGTCGATCGGATAAAAATTGCTCGAGTTCTGCTGCGTGCCGCACTCAAAAAAGTGGTTTTGAGAAAAACGCGTTCAAAGTTGGGACTCCGAGCGTCGCGGACCGCTGCACGGCTCCACAAAATATTCAATATCTACGAAAATAATTATTTTTTCGACCTGGGTCCAACGGCATTTCAATCTTAAAAGTATTTTAGATTTTTTAAAATGGTTCTCAAAAAATTGATTTTTTGAAGCCGTCACAGTGGTGTTGTCCGTTACAAAAAACCGTGAATCGAACTAAACATTTTGTTTCGCTGACTGACTATTTATTTATATCAAATAATTACTTAATCAAGTCAAAATATTATTTAATTAAGTCAAATAATAATTTAATTACTTGAAATGATTCTTTATTTGATTCAAATAAACAACGCATATTTATTTTAAACAATATGTTATTAAATTTTTTTGTTTAATATCCAAATATGTAAATTGAACCTCTTACAATTCGAAAATGTGTATTCTACTAGTTTCCCATCAATCATGATGATAAATCAGTTCACCATGGGAGTCATTAGACTCCGATTAATTTTTCACGGGAATGTAACCCGTAGAAATTATAAACGTTTGCTATCTAATTCTCGATCAGAATCTGTTGGAACGTCATATCTTACTCGATTTCGGCGCTTTGCGCCACGCCGTGGCCGGACCGAGAAGCTACTCGAACGTTCGTTAATTCTTTCGACAACCCATTTAGTTACGATAATGTCAAAACGTGTGTTCACACAACAAAACCTAGTTGGTTGAAATAGTTTAGTATCCAACCAATTATTGTGTCCATAAGACCGTATCATTCAGTCGACACAACTAAAAATTGAGTTGAACAGGACGTACTAATTACTAATTACTAATTTTGCTCCATTAGGATGCTGGGCCACATGTACACTGGGAAAAAAATTTTGTTGATCGAAACAAATTTCGTTTCTCTCAACCAAAATATTTAGTTCTATACGGGCAACAAAATATTTTTAAGATAAGACAAAATAATTTGTCAATGCTGCGAAACAAGTTATTGGCTGAACCAACAAAAATTTGGAGCAGCCAAACAAATTAATGTTAATGCAACAAAATATCATCCAAATAAACTAATTCATTTATTCGTCATAACGTTTACCGTTTAATCAATTTGATAATTGAGATTCTAACAAATGTTTTATTAAAGCAACTCTAAAAAGTATGCCTAAGCAAATAAATGGTTTGAACCAGTTGTTTGAACAAAATCATTTGGCTCCGGTGATTTAGTTGATTCATCTACAAAAAATTTTTATGATTCATTTGAATAAACTAAATCATTTGCCATTCAAGAAAAAATTGTTGGATCGACCAATTTTTCGTTCAACAAAATGGATTTAATTCGATAAACAAACTTTTTTTCTCAGTGTAGCAGAAATCGTAAAAAAATATATAAAATACATGAACTGGGAAGTCTTACCTCACCCCTCGTATTCACCGGTCATAGCACCGTCTGATTATCGTTTGTTTCGAACGATTCAGAATGATTTGTCATTACAGTTTTTCAAATCTTTTGAAGATATCAACAAATTGATCGATGAATGGATTGCCTCAAAAATCAACGATTACTATTGGCGTGGAATCGATTTGTTTGGGTAGCGGGGAAACAAAGTTTCGTATCAACTTACGGGTTTTCGTATTTTTCCACGACCATGAATTCATGACTTGGTTAAGGTGTATTCGTAAAATATTGTTGCACGGATAGCGGGTTGATTTAGTTCCAATAGAACCAGCGGGTTCACTTCATTTCACGAATACAAGTTTCCTTTGTAGCGAGACATGATTAAAATTTTTGTCACATCGTAAAATATTTAATAAAAAGTGGCGCGGGGTATCTCAATTTCCATCTCAAGAGGTTTAGAATGTAAATAGTTGAATTCTCGATTTTCATGAGTAATACAGTATAAATTAGGTAATAAAATACTTACTGAATATCAGCCAATTATTAAATATCAAGGAGAATCAAAGGTCTAATAGGTTTTTTTTTCTTGACGTGTTACCAAAAGATAGGAGAGGAAAAACGAATTGAATATCGAATTAACAAGAATATATCGATGACTCCTTGATTAAATTAAAACGGAAGCTTCTACTGTCGTTTATTTTTTATTACGTTCAAATTTCAAACAACACATGGATAAATGATGAACATTGAAAACATCGATAATTAATGATCTTTACAATTCAATTAAACATGAAATAATTTTATTCATGGACCAAACAATTATGTTTTTTTTTCAACACAGTGGACGGCGGATTTCACAGATTGAATTTATTTTTTTTTTACAGATTTTTAGCACTTTGCATTAATTTTATGAATTGAAAATTAATTCAATGGAAATTTCAGCATTCTACGGTGAATCTTAGTGATATAATATTTGTTTTATATATTCTCGGTATTTTGCATTTAATTGGCGTCGAAAGCCTCGTATATTCCGCTATCCAGTTAGGTTCGCAATATTGAATTTACGAAAATTTGACACCGAAAAAAACGCATCTGTTGCACGAGTTTAGTGTCGAAAAAAAAAAAAGAAAAAGAAAAAAAAAGAGACCAAAAATAGCGAGCGTCAAAAAAATATGTTGTTTAAATTGTGCCTTGATTATTTTCGATTAAGGAGAAAAGTTTTATTCAATTTTATGAATGAAAATTAATTTTCATTCAATTTGAAAAGAACATTTATTAAAATAGCTTTTTCTTATAGCTGCGTGAATTATATAAAAGTCGACAGTGTTTTCTATATCGAATAAAAAGTGAGTCGTCTGGGCTATGTGTATATAAATGAGGATGCTAAATCGAGAATTACGTGTTTATTTCTTCGATACTTTCACACGAGAATATATATCTACTCATGTACCTACATAATAATGTGTATATGTGTATATATGTCCCGTTGAAAAATTGAAAGAATATACACGAGGAAAGGCGAAGAGCACTCTCTCGGAATATAGCGGCCTGACGAAGTCGTATTCCTCGTCATGGGATATTTTCCTGGCACTCTCCTCTTGCTACTCCTTAACCTCCTCTCTCTCTCTCTCTTTCTCTCTCTCTCTCTCTCTCTCTTGTTATGTACATATACAACAATCACCAATTGGTAGCGAGAGTAATATTATAACGTCGTGAGATACTGTTACTCGGAGAGAAAGGAACAAAATCTTCTTGCACTTGCTTCGCTTTTACATGTGTATATATAAATACATTGACTACCAAGATTCGTTCCATTTATTGAACAGATTTTATATTTATTTGAATATATAGTATACACAAAGTTTGTACAATTTTTAAAAATGATATTTAATGTATGCATAGAAAAGAGAAAAAATGAAGATAAATTGATAAACCCAGCGCTATTTCTAGGAGATTCCAATAAGACAAATATTCAATGGAGTTTCAACATCAGATGAAAAAAAAAAAAAAAACGTTACAAGTAATTTAGTGAAGTGTACGAAATGGCGAAAATTTTTTAATACCGATCTTTCGTTCAGCTTTAAATTGTCATGAAAAACTCCGATAAGCTAAAAAAAAAAAAAAAAAAAAAAATGCGCGCACATTGATCGAAAAACTGTATGCTGGTAAATATAAGAGGACGCCTCGTCGACAAAAACTAAATTCTATTGTAATTATGATATTTGTTGATTTTTTGTGAATTGTATATTTTTTCGGTTACGTACATTTTAAGTAGAACCATTTAACATTCTACGAATACTTTATAATTGTTAATTATCACATGCACGTTATTTATATCCTACAATCGATTAAAATTGATTAGAAAAATTGAATGATAAGAGAGTCGTACTTACCAATTGTATTATTTTTTCTCTTTTTATGAATCTCTTTGATTGTTCGATCAATTTATATTTTATAGTTTTTTTTAAGTTTACTTCTATTTTTGCAATCTGGACTTTTTGATTTTTGTAAAACAAAATTTAATGAAATGTTTTTTATTATTATTTTCTACTAGCCGCTTATTTTGATGTATTTCGATCGATAATCCTAAGTCATCGGTCATTTTGTTGATCTCGAATTTTCGTGGAACAATACTTAAAAAAAACCCACATATTTTGTCAATTTTCGATAATATCGTTACAATTGGACATGGATTACATTTTTCATACAATTCTCGTTAAAAGTTGATGAAAAAACGGAAAAAATGGTTTATCCTAATAATGTCTTAATGTTTTAAGAAAATGGGGAGAGCGGTTGGTCTAGTGGATAAGGGCTCGGGCTCGCACGCCGTAGGTCCCGGGTTCGAATCCCGACCAAAAACACCAATGAAAAATTGAGATTTTTTTCACGTGTTTCCACTGTAATCCCGGCTGGTTTGGACTCCACCTTTATAAAAATCATGTTCAGACCTCGCTGTGATGCCTGAGCGGGGTTGGTGTACGGCTCCGGGTGTCTCCCGTGGACGGTTCTCATCGTGCGGATGGTGGCGGCCCCTAGCCGTGTACTGGCTAGCTCATTGCATTAGAGCTGAAGCGGTACCTTTCGTATAAGCGCCTCTGGTAGCTGTGCTTGAGCGTGCTCGCATTGCTACCCAGGGAAATTAGGTAGGTACCGGTTGTGTCGGCAAGGTCTTCTGCAGTTTCCCTTCGCCCTCGGCAAATGCGATACAGTTTGGGGATAAGTCGGCTGCAGCCGCACAGGGGGGGGGTGTCTTTGGAAAAGAGGGGGGGGGGGGGACAAGCTAAAAAGGGGAGAACCCTGGGCAATGGCAAATACAATAAAAAAAAAAAAAATATTTTAAGAAAATGGCAGTACTTGAAATTTCGGAAATAATGGTCCGGTGGTTTCCGCAAATATCGTTTTGTAAAAAACGTTCTTTAACGAGAACGACAACAACGGCTCATATCATTTTTTTTTGGTAATCAAACTTTCCAATTCCACGAACAACGATATGTCTTTTCAAATGAAAAAAAAGTCTTCTGAATAGAACAATTTTGTTAGTATTAAAAAAAAAAAAAATGATTGAAATTGACCCTCATTTGACACCTTCAGGATTGTGTGAAACCCTAAGGGCTTACATATATCTAGAGGTGCCAAAAATATGGTCAATTTCAATAATTTTTTTCATACTGAAAAGAATATATCTATTGAAATAATTTTTTGTATATTAAAAAAAATATATATTGTTGTGAATGAAAGCGGAAAATTTTATTGAAAGAAATGAATTAGATGAGCTGTGGTTGTAGTTTTTTTGCAAAATGCTATTTGCGGTAACGACGATTCCGACTGTACGCCAATCCAAAAATAAAACAAATTTTTTTTTCTTAAAATTGACAAAAAAAAACAGTTTTTGTCGAGGCTGAATTTTTTTAAATCCATTTTTCGCAAAATGGCAGACGTTTGAAACGTAAAGTCGGGATTTTGCTAAAATGTTTTTTTTTCTTTTTTTTTTTACTTGTGAAACAAAAACTATGATGTTTAAAAGAAAAATCGCTCGACAGAGATCTGAGAATTTTGTAAAGCTCCTCTGTACCAAATTTCATCCAAATCGGTCGTTTAGTTTTCAAAATAGAACGGTTACCGTTTTCAGAAACACCATTTTGAAAAAAAGCATTTTGGTGTTTGAGCATCTGTCAAATGGAGATGAAATTTTTTTCTCATAGCTGCAATATGTTGTCGATTACCAGGAAATTTTTAGAAATTACATATGAAGGGTGACACCATCGAAAAACAATGTTTTTGAAAAATTGATTTTTTATTTATTGGGTTTTAAACTTAATTCTCGCTGTTTTTCAATAAAAAAATTAAAAAAATTATTTATGGTTTAGGGTACTATCTATTTTATTCCTTCAGAAGATTCCTTCACGTCAATAGAAATCGTTGCGTTTTGAGGCAATACATTCATCGATCCATTTTTTCATATCTTTTGTGACGTAATTTATCATAGTCGCGATTGTCACATAATTCACTCCCTTCCTCCACGTTAATTTATTTTATTATATTGGGCGCCAGTAGCCAAAGCGACTTAACGGGAGAAAGAGGAGAGAACGATGACCAGCTTCGCTACAGCGGACTGGGCGAGGGCGTTATTCGACGAAAGAAAATTTGAGCACTGTGAAATTTAATGGGAAAAGAAAATGATCATTTATTATTCATAAATTTGTTTTTAGAGATATTAACAGAATTAATTTGTTTCGTACGCACGATTTTTATAATAAATTATTTAATGCCAAGACTGAAAAATTATTAGAACACCAAATAAAGAAAAATAATAACGCTGGAAAGAAACGAGACACGAGGAATGCTCGCGATCACACACACTAATTTTCTCACTCATACGAACGGGATTCTACACACTCTTACATTCTACGACGAGCCCGTATTTTCTAACCGTGGAATTACTCACGGAAAGAAACGAAAAGATGCCAAAATCGTTTATAAAATAGAATAAAGATGGATGATCAAGAAATTACCGAATACCCGCTAGTCGGTGATTCGGCCTGACTGTTTGTTTTACGAATCGCGGTATTTTTTATTCCCGGTCCTTCGCACACCATTTTAAAACTCTCATACCACACTCTTTTTCGCGAATACTCTCGTGTACACGCACAAATAATTATAGACGGAAAAATGATTTTAATTACACGAAATAATGGGAGATTTTCGGATTCGACCACGATGCTATTATTGCCCGGAGATATATCGAAAGCTACTTCGCAATCGATGCGAACACGTGTCAAAAAATACAAGAATATGTTTTTATAAGGCGAAAGGCGAAGACGCCGTCGCGACCGAATTTTAATGACTTTACAGGACCGAAACACTTTTACAATCATCTTTTTATAATAAACAATTGAAGGAAAATTATTAACAAAATCGGGATAAAGCTCACTGACCAAACTCGGAAAGCGAGAAGGAGAGAGATTCGCTAATAATTATCGTTTTATTTCACACGTTCGTCCCGCTCAATGCTCACCGAAAATCTAACGAAATCGAGAGTCACATACAGGACATTTTTTTAATCAATCGGCTAATAGATTCTTTCTCCTATTATAGATTATTTTGCCATTGTTCAAATTATTTTTATAATTAAATTAGGGCGAAGCCGAGGTTACAATATTAATATAAAAATGTAAATAAAAAATACTAATATATTAAAAACCATATGATACAGTATATGCGATGTAATTTATGGATTTATGTATACAAGGTTGCAAAAAAATCATCACTCCGGTACAATATCTATCTCGTCCCACAATGTTATGCATCATCCTGTTTCTCTTGGCTACATAATATATCAGGGAGAATCCTCTCTCTCTCTCTCTCTCTCTCTCTCTC
>OZ022416.1:38424451-38496254 GCA_963989365.1 Rhimphoctona megacephalus | reverse complement strand
TTTGGTACAGAGGAGCTTTACAAAATTCTCTGGTCTCTGTCGAGCGATTTTTCTTTTAAAAATTATAGTTTTTGTTTCACAAGTAAAAAAAGAAAAAAACATTTTAGCGAAATCCCGACTTTACGTTTCAAACATCTGCCATTTTGCGAAAAATGCATTTTAAAAAAATTCGACCTCGACAAAGACGACTTTTTTTGTCGACTTTAAGAAAAAAAATTTGTTTTATTTTTGGGTTCAAGCGTACGGTCGGAATCGTCGTTACCACAAATAGCATTTTCCAAAAAACTACAACCACAGCTCATCTAATTTATTTTTTTCAATGAAATTATCCGCTTTCATTCACAACAATATGTTTTTTTAAATATACAAAAAATTATTTCAATAGATACATTTTTTCAGTATGAAAAAAAAATTATTGAAATTGACCATATTTTTGGCACCTCTAGATATATGTAAGCCCTTAAGGTTTCACATAATCCTGGAGATGTCAAATGAGGGTCAATTTCAATCATTTTTTTTTTTATACTAACAAAATTTTTCTATTCAGAAGACTTTTTTTCATTTGAAAAGACATCGTTGTTCGTCGAATTGTAAAGTTTGATTACCAAAAAAAAAAATTTCGTTCAAAATTTCCTACCTCACGAAAATTTGGATCGTACGTTTTTTCTCGATAAATCAAACGAGGGGGAATGAAAATTCGTATGAATTTTGTGCATTTTGTCGAACGAAGAATATTTCTCTTGTACGAGTGCCAAAAACGCTTGATAAATTAAACTTTTGGAATTGCGACGTTGGAGAGACGTCATCGACATCGCACTTAATATCTAACGAAAACTCAAAATCATTCGATCGAGATCCAAAACTGTGAAAACTGGCAAACGCCTTTATTATTAGATCCGTCAATCATTTTCACATTCATTGAATTGCGAATTAATTTTTTTTAATTCCTTTATTATTATTATTATTATTATTATTATTATTATTATTATTATTATTATTATTGTTGTTATTTTCTTGGGAGATCTTTATTGTGTTTATACAAGGCGATACTGAATTGCGTAGTGTCTCGAGTTTACACAATTTCCGTCCAAAGTATACTTAATTGTGGGAAAATTATTATTATTATTATTATTATTATTATTATTATTATTACATTTTATATTATCGTTTCTCATGAGAAGGTATAAAAAGGCAGTGACGCATTCTCTCAGCTGTGAAGACGAAAATTTAGGGTTTAATATCAACGTCCTATTAATTTTTTGTTTATCGTTTTTTGTTCTTTTTTTTGTTTGCTCAATACTTTTTTACGTAAATCGATGGAGCGTGAATACTTTCCACCAAAGATGAGCGTGTAATTGATTGAAAAAGATTTCGATTGATTTCGGATTGTGAATTTTTTTAGAAATTTTTTGTTGTTCAATTCCTTTTTTTATATTTATTATTCTTCATTAGTTACAAACTGGTTTTTGCAGGTTTTGTAATTTGCTTTTTTATTTTCTAAAATTTTTCAGATTATAAATCGTCTTTATAAATAAAAAAATTTCACCATTATTAAATATTTTTTTAAATTATCAACATTGATATAATAATCATTATTATTATTGTATTTTGAAGTGACTTTTCCATTGAATGTGATTTAATTCGAAAATATAGATGTCACAGGAAGTTTCTCCCGCTACTTTTGCTGTCATTCTCGAGGACTGATGAAAAAAAAAAGAATAAAAAACACGAATACACGGTTGCGTCGAACCGGCTCGAAAAATCGTCCGCACTATTCTCGTATTTCCGCTAATTAAAGCCTACAATGAGGTTGAACCCGAAGATTATGAAAAAAAGGTGTTGGAAAAAGGAACGAAACCCAAAAGTGTCGGAAAAATCAGTACATTGTGGAATTATGAAAACATACAAGAATAAAAAAAACAAGGCAGAATCACACAAATGCATTGACAAAGTGGACGATGTATGAAAAAATACAATTCATTCGATTGGCTCTCGCTGGATCAATGTACACATGAATCTTTGGAGCGCTTGTTCGGGAAAACAAAGTAACCGAACACAATAAAGAAAAAAAGAGACACGGGGGAAAATGAATGAAGATGAAAAATAAAAAAATAATGAAATAAGAAAAACTCAAGTTTTCCAAGAAATTCGTGGGTTCTGTTCCTTTGTCAACGTGCGTAAGATATTTTGTTTTTTTATTTTTATTTTTTTATTTTTGAGGACATTTGAACGCGTCCCTCGCGAGGACGCTCCGATAATAAAAACAAAAAGCGTCGTGACGTTAATACCCGCGAACGTAGATCGATAGTTTTTTTGTTGTTGAACTTAAGTTACAAAGGGCGAGGGTGGGGAGAGGGAGGAGAAAAAACTTACCGAACTCTGAGGCGAGCTTGAAACGCTCGGCGAACGCTGCACCGTCACCAGGGCCATCGTAAGGCTCTCCACTTTTGTTAATTTGCGTAAGGAGGGTAAGGGAGGCCTCGAAGTTTTTTCGGGGCCCTTTATCCCAACCAACCACCAACACCAAACACACTATTCACCGGCCACTGTGTAAACCCGAAACACAACGCGAAAAGAACTTTTCTTATTTTTTTAAATTTTTTATCGGGCAGGGGGAGGAGGGAAAAGAAAAGAGGGTATAAAAAATCACTATTCTCGGCCAACCCTCGACACCGGGGAATACCGGGCCGTACCGTTAACCCCTACGCCGTCAGGACAACGAGGATAGTATCATATTTCACGCACGTCAAACAGCAACACGCCAAACGCGGCCATCTTCCAACCTCCTGATTCAACAACTCGCCGCTTCATCGCATTCTCGCGCCACCGTACGGTCCACGCGACAAAAAGAGCATGCGCACCAATTCTTTTTTTCCCACCCGAAACTCAAGCGAACGCCATCTCTTGCAAATTTTGCAATTTCCTTCAATTACCCTCCTGCCGTCCGCATCTGCGTGAGTTCGAGGTTATTTTCTTCGGTTTATTTCAGGTTTTTCGCAAAACTTATATTTTTTGTTTTTATTTTTGCGTCATTTAATTGTTTCCTCACGATCTTTGTGTTTTTTTTTTTTGCATTAATTTTTCAACTCCTTTGCTCGTCAGGTACGAAAACGTTCTATCGACATCAACGCAACACCAAAAATCACATTTTGCCGAACTCTACTCCCGTATTAACTTTTTTTTCTTCAATACGCACCTTTGAACGCTTTTCGTTATTTTTTTTCTTCGTCTATAATGTCAATAGAGTTTGGGATTTCGGCATACGAATAATAAAGGGAAAGAAATTCATGTACAAATGGCTTGCACAATTGCGATTATAAACGTGTAATTAAAATATATAAATATATAATACATGATGTATGCAATTAAATTTACATTCATTCGTTCGAAAAATAGTCATCATCGATATTCGTGCGATCCATTAATTGTTTGAAATTCGTTGATGTGTCGAAATATAAACATCAATTAAATATAATTTAAAGTTGCGTAATGTCACAGAATTTAAACAATTGTATAAAACATGAAAACTTAATAAAAATTTGCTTATAATTGTTAGATTTCTCGGCACGATATCTTTTAACAGCAAAAATGCAAAAATTAAACAAAAAAGTAAGAGAACTTGAAACGGTACAAATTCTTCACTCGAAATTGTTGAATTCCTTGACACGATGTTTTTTTATCAACAGCGTTGCGCGCGGTAATTTTTTCAACTAATAATTTCTATAAAAACAAAAGATCGTAGTACGGGGGCCTTGAAGTACTAAGCTACGGTCATGCTCGTGTCATCCTGACGCACTGACGTAAGCGTTATGTGTATGTGTGCTTGTGTGTGTGGGTAGTGTACCTTGTGTATCACACTTTTATTTTGGGAATTGGACGCCGAAGTGCGTGGTGCGTCGCAGTGCGTCGGTTTCTTTAGTTTAGCAGATTAGTGTGTTCCCTGTTTCCGAGGGATTGACAAGTGTATTATTTTCTTTCGTACAAACGCTTTTAAAGGTGAGAACTTCGTCGAAGCGCATAATTAAGCCAAACTTGCATTTTCAATTGCCTAAAAAAAAACATTTCTCTTGATTTTTCAGCAAAAAAATAGTCATAATGGTCGAGAAAACGTTCACCGAATATTTGAGAAACGGGAAGGAAAACGGTATCATCAAAACCGGCAATACGAAAACACGGAAAATATGGAAAAATTTGCAGATCAACGAATGGACGTTCACCATGTTTTTGGTCGTACTTTCCCTGGCAATCGTCGCCGGAAAACTTTACATCAATTACGGTAACTGTCAAATTTATAATTATTTTCCTTTTTTTTTGTTTTGTTTCTCGTCCTCTTTCTGGCTTTTTGACTCCCATTTTTTTGTTTTCGTCCAAAATTACATTTTGTTTCTTCGTATACAATGTATATACGTATTTTTCAATTTTTTTCCTATATTTTTTTTGTTATTTTTGCCCATTCTAACAACCGAATTTGTTTAAGGCTACCTTGCGAATCCTCCTTTTTTATTTATAGCAATATTTATCATCCTTTTTTCGCTTTCCTGCGTGAGCTTCGATGAAAATAAAAACGAGGACAAGTTCAGTTTGGAAAGTAAATCAAGGTCGTGTGACCTTGACTCGCATTACATGTGTCATCGACATATTTTGTAAAACTAAGATTTCTGGGAAGGCAGTGAGAAACGCAAAATAAGAAACTACGATTCAATTTCAAGTTTGTTTACGCGAATACGCCGTTATGAGACGCAACAAAAGACTCAAGGTCACTTAACCGACAACTTGAAATATAACGAGTTTTGAGAGTTGAAATTCACGAATACTTTTCCCTTGATCTTTTAACAAATGGAAACATGATTTAAAATGCAGCTATTAATAATTATTAAAATATTAATTATTGCAGAAAAAAAATGAATTCTTTAAATTGTAAATAAATGGATTCACTCATGAATTTATTAGAAAAATTACTCGAATAATTAATAAAATAATTAGACAATTTTATAGCGATAAATGTGATTAGATTATAAAATAATGAAAATAAAAAACTGGAAGAAATTACTAAATATTTGATGAAATGATTGAAAAATTGAAGAAAAATAAGGCTATTCCTGTATGAAATAAATAAAAGAAAAGATGAAATGAGTTAATAATTGGACAAAATGACGAGGAACTTTAATAAAATCTTAAAATAAAAAAAAAAAATAAAAATCAGTTGGTTTTTGGGCATTCCGTCTGATTATGGTTCCGGCGGATTTGTCTTTCCCTTCAGGCTCAGGAACGCAACAAGTTTTAGATATGGTGAAAAATGGGCGTGCTTTGCCAGCGTTTCCCAGTATGTATGACATTTTTGGAAATTCTCGAAAACCATCAAATTTCTATGAGCAACGTTTGAAGACACCGAGCGAAAGATTGATGAACGTAAGCCAAGAATATGCAGATGCTATGGCAGGTGCCGTAGTTGGAATAACGCACAAATACAGTTGGTTATTGAGAGCGTTGTTGAGCGGCTTTGGAATTGCCGCTTTCAGTTGGTTCATCGTTTACAAGGACAGCGATATTCCTGGAGTAAATCCACCCATACCTTTCAGTCCTAGAAAAAAGAGGTAAATTTAACCTGCACAAAAGAAACCAAAAGTCTCTTCGTCGTTGGTAATTGTAGCTGGTTCGTAGTAACTAACGCCGTTATAACACGTCAAAAAACTTGCATCGATAGAACGCAATGACAATTCATTTTTTTGTACATTTTTATTTCGCGCTTCAAAAATATGAAAAGTAGCCAACTTGTCTCGTTATCACATTTGTTGCAGAGCTGGTGATTAAATCTGTAAAAAATTATTACATTGCACCAAATGGCAAAGTTAAAACAGAAAAAAAAATGATTATTGTTGCATTCCAACGATGTAAATGTATATGACTCTGAAGTTTGCAACGTTGGAGTCCAACGAAATGATCTAAAAAAACTCCAATAAGTCCAGTAATTCTCCAATTTTGTTCCCTGCCGAATTTGTAATTCGTAGTTTTTCAACCTACACCAATAATTCGTGAAATAAAAAATTGGTGAATTACAAACATTTTTTTTTCGTTCATTTCGTTGGACTCCAACGTTGCAAACTTCAGCGTCGTAAATGTATTTTTCTTTCTTTTTTATGGATATGCAAAACTCTCACAATCGCTTTTGACGCTTATGATCTTTGATACTTTTCATTTTCTTTCTCTTCTTAGTTTTTTTCACCGCAGGACGTGGACAGACGAGTAGTGAGTTTCTAATTAGCATGTGCTTCGTACTTGTTTCCTCTTTTTATTTTCCATTTATATGTTTACGAACGTTTGGTAGTCCCAAAAATTGCACAAATGCATCTTTAAGTATTTGGTCCATCGCAATAAGCATATTAAGCCTTTTATTACGTGATTCGATCGAAGGCGAACCAAAAAAATTCAATTTTTAGTTTTTCGCATTTGAACTTTCATCACAAATATTGATATTTTTTTTTTTTTTTTTTTATTCCTACAGACTATAAACAAAGAAAACTTCAAAGCTTATCCTTCGATTAATTGAATTACATTTATTTTTCCCAATTCTTGAAAAATTACTGTCTAAAGAAAATCTCGAATGGAGTCATATTAATAAACTGCAAAGAAGTTTTTGGTTCGTTATCATTGAGATATTGAAAAAAAACAAAAAAAACAAAAAAGAAATAATTGTAAGTAAAAAATAAAAATATTATGTTTATTACAGATTCACGGAAAGCTCGAGACTACAAATAAACTATTTGATCGGCGTGTTGAACGGCGTTTTAGTATTCGTCTACATGTGTCTCTAGCCCCTCGGAAAAACTCAGAGATTCGTTGCCAACTTCGAAGAGTCCTTCACTCGGAAATTCGAAAATCTTTTACTTAAATAATCGCATTATTTATTATTATTTATTTGAATGTTGGTGCGTTTTTGAGCGTTAAAACCGTCAATGTATTCAGCAGGAACTGATCGTACATTAAGCAGGGCTTAAACACTATTTTCTCACTTCGTTTTCGTTCACATAAAAGTCTCGATAAAATGTACAATGTTACTTTTGTTTTTCTAACAAAAGAATTCTCCTCGATGTTTATCGAATTTTGTCAATGTGAAAAATTCTTTTGCTTTAAAAATAATATTTCATCACAGCGATTCTATACGAATCGGTGGCATGGAGTAATAATAATTAACAAATTGAACAAAAAAATCCTTCAACCAATTATTATTGCGCACTGTGTAAAACGAATTTATCAATTTTTCCATTCAATCTTCATCTTAAAGATTGCTCAAGTTTTTTAATTTAACACTAAAATCCTGATCGGATAAGATTTTTGATGAGCGAATGCAAAGAGGAACCTTTTCATTTCGTTGGTTTTTCATTTCTTTTCTGCCGTATCAAAGAGAGCAAACAATGGCTAGATAGTTACGAAAGTACAAATAGATTTTATAAACTTTGATAAGAAAGCTTTGATACTTCCAATGTATGTATATTTATATGTACTATGTTATAAATATTTATTCAAGACTGATTTACCGTCAGCCACATCAAAATGATATCGTGGATTTTTTATTTATTTTTTTTTTTTCGTTTTTTTCTATGTCACGATCGTAGATTTTGCGGTGCTGTTGCGAGAAGCAGAAATATTGTCGTGCTACCTGATTTTCGTTGTCTTTTTTGTTTTTCAACCAAACAAAAGTATCCATCTTCGAGATCTTTCCTATAGCTTTTTGCGTCATATTTTTCTCTTTCATTTTCACTGAAGTTGAATTTTTCCTTTGTCGTCAGAAGTTAGACCTTGTTTTCAACTATTTCTATCGCCTTTTTCATGTCGACAATAAAAAAAATCACCAGTTTAATTGTTGAGGCTTCGTTTATTAAAAAATGCTTATTACAATAATGTGTACACGTATTTAATATAATACCATCCGAAATTGTTATATTTCTTTATTATTTTATTCCCTTCCTATATTTCTTTTTCTGATTAAATTGATGCATTGGAAAAGATTTATTTTAATTTACTCGAGTGCACAAAATGAAAGGATCTCTCAAATTTTCGTCAAACTAGTTTTTTGAGAGGCTTGTTTAAGAATGAACGAATTTAATAGCACTACTGTTTTTTTTTTTTTTTAATTATGATACGAATTTGTTTCAAAAATTTATTCTAATATTGAAGAATTATGTAAAATTTTGCAGTTTTACGAAAAATTCGACGCCTGATGGACAGTTTACGAAATGATTGTGCGTTTTAAGTCTATTTTAGTCTTGCCCTAACGGATCAGCGAGTCCAAAAAAAATGCCATTTTGGACTTGGGGCTTAGGTCGACAAAAATGACCCCAAATGTGACTTTTTTCCCCTCGCTCGATGTGAACCGGACGTGACGTCATGTGTCCCAAACTGGAACTCGGTATAGTCCCAAATAGAGGTTTTAATTATCGGAGCTCTCAGCCCTGATGATGCAAACTGTAACGTTTGCGAAGCGTCGGCAATACGCTGAAACTTTACACGGCATCCATTCGGAAGCCATAAACTATCGTAACAATCAATAATGGCCGTGAAAGCCTCAAAACTAGGGATTTTTATTCGTTACCTCCAATTTGAATTATAAAATGGCGACGACAACGCTACTATGATGTCAAAAAGTAAAAAACAGTAAATCATGCCGATCAATTTGGCTGTGCAATGTGTGTTGTTAGGTTATTATTTTTACTAACAATTTAATTAATCGTGTAAAATAAATAAGTTATATAGATCCAATATTTATATTTGATTACGAATCAGAAATATCTAGAAAGCTATTCGAATTGTTCTAATGGTAAAATAATAAAAACGAATTTATTGAAAAATTATGTAGTTTCAAAATATTTTGAAATAAATTTCGCAAATTGTCGACACAAACACGCGTTTTTCACGTATACAGGTTGTACGAGGTGACGCAATTCGGAGATATCCACTTTTCCCCTTCCACTTTGCGATTCTTCCGCTATCCGCCAACAACGAATTCACCCGCTGCCAGTTCCCAGTATTTATCTCGCGAACGAAATTTTATTGGTTTGGAATTGCTATCATTCCGTTTAGTATATATTTTTTTAGTTATTTCTCTCTGATAGCCCTCAGGCATAAAATAATAATAATTTTTATGTAATTGTATGAAATTTTAAAAGAAAAAACAACAATAAAGTTGGAAAAAACAATCGGGGCTCGTAAAGAATCGTCTGCGATGGATCATCGAATGTTTAAAATATATAACCAAACGGATTTCGACAGAATCACAAAAGGAATAAAAGTTGCGCAATGTATGCAATCGAAATCATCGTCGGGTAAGTGATTCATTTTAATTCGTAATAATGTCAAAATCCACTACAAAGACCATCGCAATTACAATATTTATCGAAAATACTCAACATCACGGTGTAATAACATAGACAAAATTTTGAGGTTATAAATTACGCGATTCAAATTTATTGTAGTGCCAGATTCCGAGGCTATGTTGAATCAACTCGAGGATTTGGTAGTTTCCGATTCTCTATGTTGTTCGTTTTGTAATACCATTTTTGAGAACAAATCACAGCAAAGACTTCATTATAAATTGGATTGGCATCGTTATAATCTTAAACGACGACTTCTCGGTCTCAAGTCTGTCACGGAAGATGGTTTTAGCCTTCTCGCTGAAGATGGTAATTATATTCATCGTTCATTACATAATTTAATATTATTATTATTAATATTGTTGTTATTGTTGCTATTTTAAACAATGATTTTTCACAGCGTTCTAAACGTCTAAATCCAGTTAGGAAAACTATAAAAACACAAAATCTATAGCGTATAATCAAAGATTACAACACAAACAAACGAAATTAAACGGTACAAACGAAATCATGAATGATTGCAGAAATATATTTGCTCCAAAATTTTTTTTCTGTTACTCCAACTTGGCGCAGTTCTCTTGCCGGAATCATGTTCAACAACTAACTCTTAGGTCGATCTCTATAAGCTTTCATATTAATTGTGGAATATCCTAATAATGTTCGTCGTTATAAGAATATAAAAACTTATAAAGTAATGCAAGAAATGCCTAATATAATTTGTCTTGCCTCCCACTGTTCGGCCGACAGACCTTTAAATAACATCCAGGAAAGTTGAAAATGAGTTATAGAAAATTTTGTTTATTTCGAAAATTTATTGGTGCAACTATTGACGGATGTGTATTGTACAAAATTTCAACATTATCAGTATTCAACAAAATGGTGAACTTTTAACTATAATAAAACAGCTTTTTTGTAGGAAAATTTATTAATTCTTTACTAAGAACAAAAGAAGTAAGAATCAACTATGGTTTCTGTGAAATCTTTCTGGTACCAGTTTGGGAAACGGCTGTCTCTTTACAAAACCGCGTCACAGCCGATTATTGGCTTTTTGGAAAAACAAGAATTGTGAACATTAACAAAATTCCTGTTTTTAACCTCGACAAGCCTCAATCCGATTTTTCCAAATTTCTCAAATTTTTTTTCTTTTTGATTACTCTTATTTTAACCCTTCTAGCTGTAAATGCCCCCTTTGGTATAAAAATGATTAATACACCGTTGTTGATCCACGAGATATTAAGAAAAAACGAATCAAATCGAGTAGACAAATATCAAATGAAAATGAAAGAATAAAAAGATAAATAAATCAAATAAATAGAAACGATATAATAACACATTGTGTATCATGCAAAATGCTGATATAGAAAATTGTGGTACTCGACAGACGATGTTTCGAGTTTGTCAGGCAGCGAAATGGAATCGGAGAACGAGGAAGAGACGGGGACTTCGGAAAACGGAAGTTTCCCCAGCGGAACAGCGAAAGGAAACGACTCGGATGGAAAAGCAGGGACGTCGTTGAGCAAGACTAAAAAGAACGATAAGAAAATATTGAAACAAAGCGGCTCGATATCGGACAGCTCGGACACAGAAATGGGCGAAGAAGCGTTCCAGAAGAAAAAGATGGAAGCCTTGCTCGCAATTGCCAGTCGTCATTCGAAAGTATTTTTTGAAAACGAGAACGGCGATATATTCAGCATTTACAGGTGTTTACTCCACAACAAGAAGGTATTGAATCGATGGGAAAAAAAAGAAAATGAAGTATCCAGGGAGAAAAAGGATTGTTCTTAGATGAATGAATATTTTAGGAAATTCCCGCAATTGACAATGAAATGATCGCTCAGGCTATTGAGAGCGGTATCAAAACTACATGGACCATTATTATGTTGGGTGGTGGACATTTCGCAGCTGCTGTTTTTCAAGGTTCGCTAAATATTTTTCAGACATTTTATGCCTTTTTCGTGGCGAAGGGATATTCTTTTTTGCACCGATTATACGCGCTCGGATTTTAAATTTTGATAATTTGCGACTTTTTCACAGACGGCAAAGCTCTGGTGCACAAAACTTTTCATTCCTATACCGTTCGGGCTAAACAAGGCTCGTCACAAAGCTCGCGAGACCAGAGAACTTTGGGATCCCATGTCAAAAGCGCCGGAGCTAGCCTCCGACGCTACAACGAAGCTCTTCTCACTCAGGTTTTATTTATTCATTTGATTTTCATTATTTGTCATTTGTTTTATAATCCATTTTGAATATTGCTTCTTTCCAATTATTTCAGACTATTTTTTTTATTTCATTTTTTCCATTCTAAGGCGTATGGGGCATTTCACGTCACTTACATTCGCCATAATCGTGACCCCTTTTGATGCGTGTGGATTTTTTTGTTTGCCTATACAAGAAACAAGCGGACACGTAATTCGGGATTTTTTTAATTTAGCCAATTTTTCCAAACAAATATTCTTAATTTAGCCTCTTTAATCTCTATTCTTTAATTTAGCCAATTTTTCCAAAACAAATATTTTCATACGTTATTTTTCGTATTTTAGCACGTTCAAGAAATCCTCGAGTCCTGGACTTCTCACATTGCCAATTCCTCGTTGATACTGTATCGTGCGGTTGGACCTCGCAATCGCACTATACTTTTCGGCGGTAAAAATCCTCCGCTCGACAAAAATGACGTGAGACTAAGACCGCTGCCATTTCCAACAAGACGAGCTACTTTTAGCGAAGTTAAACGTGCTTATGATGTTGTTAGCACCATTGAAATTTACGGTAATTGATGTATTGGAAAATCGCTATTCAATTACTCGAAGACAATTATTACACTAGAGAACGTCGATTCTGCGACTGGGATGCACTTAAAAGTACAAGGTTTAAGCTTTCTTTTGAGTCCTGTAGAAAAGTTCTATCAAGTCAGGTTCATGCGCAATAAATTCTCAAAAATGGCCAAAAACGGGTTTTTTCGACACTTTGGCACTTTTGGCGGTCAGATTCGTGTTCAGCGTCAAAAAATCTATCAAAAACGCATACTTACATCTCAGTCATAAGAAAAAAATCTAAAAAGGTTTTCTAGTGTTATTAATCTTCATTGATTCAAGAAAATAATGATTCTTGCGTATTGTCGAGAGTATTCTATTGTCTTGCTATTTTTACTTAAGGGGGCACGTAGAAAAAGTAAAAGAGTGATAGAAAAAAATATTGGGAAACTCGGAGTAATTGGACGAAGATTTTTCTTAGTTAAAAACATACATTTCGAGAAGTTTCCGTAATATTTATTATTTAAGCACGTAGTATACGATTGTGGCGAGCCTTCGTGAAGAGACCACCATTAAAAAAATGGTGCCAGAAATATTTCGAAAACTCCTTGACCTTTCTTTTCTTTTGCTTCTTTCCATGATCTTTCTATACTCAATTATCAATCGTGTACCATAGTAATTTTTTAATGATTTTTTTAGGCAGAAAACCAAAATATTTTGGTTTAGATATAACTGTTTCCTTTATTACAAAGTTTGGAATTTTGGTAAAAATCGATCATTTTAAAATCTGCTGCGATACACGAAATATGATCTGTAGTTTGAAGTTCCACTACATTTTTTCTCTCAGTTGATTTTTGACGAAGATGCACGTTTTAAATCTGAGGCGTCTTTTCAATAGGAAGAGTTGTCAACGTTTTATAAAATGTGTATATGCCCCCTTCATTAAAACATTTTCGAATACAATTCTGAAACCAATAAATTAATAGTAAGCAATTTGGCTAAATATCGCTTTTGATAAATTTGACATTTGGTGGATTTTTTTTCAACATTTTAAATATTTATATGTTTAATATTCTTGCGTATTATCTTGCAAAAATTTCTGAATTGCCTTGTGGGGTTTTACGAGCTCAACGCAAAACTTTAATCCCACTTTTTCGTCGACTTCGCTAACTTCCTGTTTCAACTCACTGTATTTTTTCAATATTTTTTAATTAGAACATCTTAAAAATATAATATTTTTATTTCTTCCTATTTTATTATTTCAAAATTGATTTTTTTTGTTGCTGCCAGGTTCCGCAGCTGATTTTACCGATTGTTTCCCAATCTCGCCTCGTCAGCCAATTCGAAAAAGAATTACGAAAGTCGATCTCCTTGATGAGATACCAGAAACGAAAAATATTCCAAAAGATTGCGAGGATCCGACGTTACTTGACGCGAGTAATTCGTCACACGAGTCGGGAAAAAGTTCTCGGGACAACTCCGCTCAATTGGGAACTGGAGAACGTCAACGTCGAGGTCCTCGTGCTCACATAGATCGAGCC
The DNA here is from genome assembly GCA_963989365.1 of Rhimphoctona megacephalus. Classification (NCBI taxonomy): domain Eukaryota; kingdom Metazoa; phylum Arthropoda; class Insecta; order Hymenoptera; family Ichneumonidae; genus Rhimphoctona; species Rhimphoctona megacephalus. The sequence goes on along the minus strand of OZ022416.1, from coordinate 38,482,595 downwards.
AAGCCACGGAAAAGTCCGCGTCGTCCACTGCCCTGTAAATTTCAACCTAAATTCAAAAAACCTAAAGCCATTTTTAAATTCGAAAAACCAATTTTTCTTTGGACCCCAAATGATTTTTAAACTTCGTAACATTTTTCCCAATTTTTGACATTTTCATTTTTCCTTGTTCTAGATATTGTCGCTAAATTAGCTCAGTACTCGTCGGAATCGGATCTCGGCTACACGGGTGACGTAACGATCGATTTCCCGTTGATAACTCAGGACTGTGAAATCGATTTGAACGATCATTTGCTCGCATTCCAAAATACTGCTCCGAGGCATGTCAAAATTCGAAACATCAAGCGCCAGAAAAGAAAACTGAAAAAAGAACGCGTTGAAGGTGAGTTGGAACGAATAAAACATGAAAAAAGTTTGTTTATTGTTGCATTTTTTATACGTCCACATAAAAATTACAATATCGAAATTCTATTATTGTTTTTTGTTCTTATTTCTCAATAATTAAGTAGTTGGTGAACCTAAAAATGATAAAAATTGACAATAAATAACGATTTTCTTCAGTGGAAATGCCAATCAACGAAATTTTGGCAAACACTAAACTGCAGTTGTGGAACGCGATTAAATCAGGAGACAATGAATCCCTTGAGAGTCTCTGGAACACGCTGTTGGCAGAGGTCAAAAAGTGCGAGCAACTCGAAGATAAAATAAATCAAGATGACGAAAATCAAACGCATAACCCGATTATTTTACGAATCGATGATTTGTTGAAAGTTCTCAATGAACCGGACGAGGATGGAAATACTATGTTGCATCTGGCAGCGATCGGCGGACACTTGAAAGTTGTTTGGTAAATGAAAATTTAAAAAAAGAAAGTTAATTCGTTAGGCAATGATTTGTTATTTATTTTTAAATGAAAAATAAAATAATTTCGAAAAAACCGAAGTTATAAAAAAAAAAACAAAAAATTAGTCATAATTCGAACAAATAAATTCGTAAAATAATGGTGGAAACAATAGTAGAATAAAACAATAATGGTAGAAAAAATGGTATCAATTACATAAATTATAGAAAACTTAAAAAAAAAATCACCAAAATCAGAGCTGAAACGATTATTTCGTAATTTTCTTTTTTTGCACATTTGTTCAGGTCTCTTCTCGAGTACGGCTCCGATCCGTGCAACAAAAACAAAAAATTGCAGACTCCTTACGCTGCGACAACGGACAAAGAGACAAGAATCTCGTTTCGGCGTTTCATGGGTGGAAATCCGAACAAATATAATTACAATAGATCACAAATACCAGGGCCATTGACGCCAGAAATGGAGCAGGAGGAGATCGAAAAGAAGAAACAGCAGAAGAAGGCGAAACGTGGTCGCGAAAAAATTAAGAAGAAAGAGTTCGAAGTGAAGCGTAAGGAGGAAGAATCTCGCCAGAGATTTCTCAGTCTGAGCGATCGGGAAAAGGTAATAATATTTTCCTAGAGAGCGAGGGAGAGAGAGAAAAGATGAAAAATTCAAATTTCTATATATTTTTGCATTTTTTTCTTATTACTATTTATTAACATCTTTTTTATCACTGAATAATTGAAAACATTAAAATTCAAATATTGCCAAAATTCATCATTTTCAACGTGATCGAAAAAAAACGAAAAAGGTAAAAATAGATAAATCATCATTATTACACAGAAAAATTCAATAATATGGACAAAACTATGGAGGAAAATAAGCATTGAAAACCGAAAAATATATGAAAAATTGAAAATATTGATATTTTGTTAATTTCAGCGGGCTCTGGCAGCGGAACAACGATTGCAACAGCAGGGTGGAGTGATCGTGTTGCGTTGTTTTCAGTGTGGTGCCGATATGACTGGTCTGGTACCATTCGAGTACAATTCAAATCGTTTTTGTTCGATGCCCTGTCTTAAGGAGCATCGGCTTCATCACAAATTTATTCTTTGATGTTATAAGCTTTGCAAAACATCCAAGGATTTGCTGTAACACTGTGAATCAGCGGAAAACATTATTTTTTTTTATATTCAAAAAAACTGATTATTATTGAATGAGGACGTAATTATTTGCAATTGAGTATTGAATACTTTTGTGTGGATTAAATGTATTTATTTGCGATCGGAGCGATAGCATTTTTCGATAACAACATATTAATTAAATCATGATTGATCCATTAATAATAATAATAATAATAACAACAACAACAACAAAAACAACAACAACATAACAGCAAGACTTTTGTCTGGCGATTTGTTAGACTCTGTCGTCTATTGACGATTTTTTATTAAAAGTCATACAATAATATAAATATTGTGAATTTAAGACAAAAACCAATAATTGGTAGTTGATAGAAATAAAAGAGTTAGAAATAACGGCGAATTTTCAAAAAAAAAAATTCAACAACTGTCGAAAGCACGAAAGGCATTGAAAAAATAAAATAAATTCAAAGATAAATAAACCAGGAATTCCGATTAATAATCAAATAATTAAGGGAGTTCTGCTTGAATCTCAAAAAGATGGGAGGTCTTTAAAATTTTAATAGCACTTTCGGAAACATATTCCGCGTATACCTGCAAAATTCAAACAAGATTGACCACTTTCTGAGATAAAAAATCGTAAACTTACCTCCAAATTGCACCGAGCCTTATGGCACGTACTATTTTGACGAAAGAAATGATTTAATATCATGTTGTTGAAAAAGTGGTGGCTCATTAAAAATTGGATCAAGTACAGACTTAGATTACAGTGACATAGAAAAAAATGGACCTGATTTATCACGCATGTCATGAGATATAACGAATTAAGTTATGAAAATTTGTCGAATTCCTTGGGATGTGGCCGCAAAAGCCTTTGGAACGGCAACTTTGCAGAGTAGAAAAGAGAGAGAGGTAGATTCAGGGTTGTTACGCATATGGAAAACTCAGAGAATTTTTTACCCCCCTGGAATTATCAGGGAAGTCAGGGAATTTTTAAAATTCTCTGAAATTTTTCTAGAATTGACTTTTCACAATAATCACAAGAAATAAAATCACCACCTCCACAACCGTGAACAAAAGCTGTGATATTTTTATCAACCGTCCGCTTCGAAATTGAGTTATATTATATAATTGCGCATATTACTGAAACGTGTACATGTGTTGTAACTGAAAAATAATGGTCGCCAACTATTTACGTAATGATGGGTAATTTTCTACCAGAAGTAAAGAAATACGTTTTCAATTTGCGTCAGTGACGCAATGAAGCATTTTTGTTGGCCTCCTGTTGCACATATTTTCGAATGAGCAAACAAGGAAAAATTTTTTTTCCTTATCTATTGTAGACACGTGTTTAAATTTATTCTTAACTAGCCAGAGTTACCCTAGCTTTGCTCGGACAAAACCAGCCAGCTCCTATCAAATGTGAATTAAAAAAATTAACCTTTAACCCTTTGACTGTCCATGACGGATATATCCATCATAACAAAACGGCGTTTTTTGCCGGACAATCAAGGGGTTAAACACAGAAATTATAAAGCTAAACTAAATCATCATATTCTTAATACAGTTGTATTTAATTCAGTGAAAGAAAACTGCTTTTTACTTCCAAAAGTATAGTGACGAATGCGTCTCGCCGTCGCCTATGCAGTGGGTCAAAAAAGTATTCGTATACACCTTGTTTTTTTGCGATAACTTTATAGACATAAGCGATACGCAAAGAAAACCAATTTTATTTAATACTCCATCAGGTACAGAGATAAACTGCAAATGAAGATTTTTTTCCCAGGAATAATAAAAGAATTATGCAAAGAAACGAAAATTTTTGGGCAAAAAAGTATTCGTACATTTACAATTGAGCTGCTAAACTTCTATACTCACTCACGCATGGTCTAAACTCTGCGTACAATCTAAACAAGTATTTGTTTACACAATGGCTTTGACCTATTCGATGCGATAGTAGATTTTCAACCTCTGAGCAAACATGACGGCAAAGAAAAGCGAAATAACAATATCCATGTTTGATAGAGTGATTTTTCTTTGGAAACGCGGTGATAGTTACCGAAAAATTGGCAAAGAATTAAATCTAAGTTTTACAACAGTGCAGTACATAATTAAAAAATACAAAACAACAAATAGCACAGAAAATAAGCCACGAACGGGTCGACCGAGAATACTAACAGTACGAGAGCGTCGGAAATTGTTAACGAGGTTACAAAAAAACCGTTCACAAGTGCTCGCAGTTTAGCGAATGATCTCGCGTCAACGTCTGGGAAGAGCGTGTGTCCCCAAACTATTCGAAACGTTTTGCATTCTGCCCAGATATACGGCAGAACTGCCCGGAAAAAACCATTAATTAATAATATAAATCGAGAAAAACGTTTAGGTTTCGCAAAAACCTACATAAATAAATCCGTAGAATTTTGGAAACGTGTCGTATTCTCAGATGAATCGAAATTTAACATCTTCGGGTCCGATGGAAAAAGATTCGTCTGGCGGAAACCAAACACCGAGCTTCAGCAGAAAAATTTAATACCGACTGTGAAGCACGGCGGAGGAAGTGTCATGGTTTGGGGCTGTATAGAATATTATGGCGTTCGTAATCTGGCTTTTATAGATGGGACAATGAATGCCCAGAAGTATATCGAAGTGTTGCGCAATAATTTGAACGAAAGTGCAGATAAAATGGGCTTGGATGGAAATTTCTACTTTCAATAAGATAACGACCCGAAACATACTACCGTAAAAACAAGGGAATGGTTACTCTATAATGTCCGTAAACAATTGATTACACCACCACAATCTCCGGACATCAATTCTATCGAAAATTTATGGCACTTGGATGTAGAAATTAGAAAAAGAAAAATAACAAACAAATCTGATCTCCAAAGAGTGCTTTTAGAAGAATGGACAAAAATAACAAAAGAAACAACGCAAAAGCTAGTAGAATCCATGCCTAAGAGACTCAAGGCGATAATTGAAGCAAAAGGGATGCACACCAAACATTAATTATGGTAATTATGCAGTTTGACCACTTTTCCGAAAAACGATTGAAATTTTTTTTTTCGGTATGGGATGCTTTAATTGGTCACCACTAATGATATTCCGTTGGGGGAGGCCGACATTTTTTATTAATTGACTTTTTATCTACAAAAAATGACTAAATTCTGAAAAAATTGTACTACGTTGATAATTTTTGTGGCCCTAAAAAGGGCCGATGAATGCATCGATTTTCGGAAAAGTGGTCAAACTGCATAATTACCTTAATTATAATTAACAATTATGATGATGGAGAATTTCACTAAAATCGTAAGTGTACGAATATTTTTTTGCCCTCGAATTCTCGTATTTTACATACAAACATTTCTGTAACTTCTGATAAAAAATTCCTGATTTTCGGATTATCTCTATACCTGATGGAGTATTAAACGAAATAGGTTTGGATTTGATATCGCCTATACCCAAGAAGTTATTGCCAAAAAACGCGGTGTGCGAATACTTTTTTGACCCACTGTACTTCTGAGTTGGAACGTATCCCCACCACACCAGGATAATGAAACATTCGAGAATGTTCCAGAAGATTCTGAACTTCCGTTTCCGGTTTCTAGAGCATTCTAGAACGTTCTCGAACGTTCCGGAACAGGAAGTCCCTTCGATGGTCCAGAACCGTCTGGAACATTCTAGAACATTCCGGAACCGGAAGTCTCTTCGAAGGTCCAGAACCTTCTGAGACATTCTAGAATATTCTCGAACATCCTGGAACATTCTAGAACATTCTCGAACTTTCTGGAAGATTCTATAACATTCTCGAACCTTTTGGAACATTCTATCACGTTCCCCAACATTCTGGAACCTTATAGAACATTCTGGCCAGTCTCGGCCACTTTGACACTCGATTCCCAGCTGTTTCACCGACTTCCCATGAGAAGTCCATTGGTGCGATGCCCCATTTTGACACCCATATCTTCGAACCCAACCCCTGCAGTTCCAAACCGAAACATTCTTCATGGATGGGGGATGAAGGGCTACCATACCATATAATCCCATGGGGCTACGGGGGTGGGTTGCGGAGTTATAGCGATATGCACGGACAAACCATACCTACATTTATTATATATATATTGATTTGTTTGGCACTGACGTAAAAAATTTAGGGTAAAATCTTTTTAAATTGTTTTACCATGTATGGATGTATGTATATACATATGTATTAGGATAATGCAAATAAAATCGATATTTTTTTTTTCGTGAGCCTAAAAGAGATGTTAGTATGTGATAAAAAAGGAATTCTCCCAAAATTTGGGACCTTGAAAAAAAAATATTGAAGGTCGCGCAAGTGACTTTTCGATATTTTTTTCCAATTCTGGCTAAAAATCATTATATAAAACTGTCGATTTTTTGATGTTGCAACAAAAGATGTTTGTACTTGATGAAAAAGTAATTCTCTCAAAATTTGGACCTTCTAAAAAAATGTTTATGCGGTCGCCGCAGGGACTTATAGATATTATTTTATAGATTAATAAATATTTGTTTATAATTTCGACTGAAAATCATGAGTTAGAAATGTTGAACTTTCTCAGTGTTGCAAGAAGAGATGTTAATATTTGATGAAAATGTAATTCTCCCAATATTTGGACCTTCTAAAAAAAATTTACCGACTGCTAAAGTGGTTCGAAATTAGAAAAAAATATCAAAAAGTCGCTTGCGCGACCTCTAAATATTTTTTTCAGTGTTCCAAATTTTGGGAGAATCACTTCTTATTTCAGGTTCTAACATCTCTCTTGGACCCACGAAAAAAAAATATCGATTTTATTAGAATCACGCTAATATGTAAATACATGGTTCAAGGTATTTTTTCCTAACCAGACTTTAGTTCTAGTCTTTCGCTCTTGAAAATAAATATTTCATGAAAACAAAGTGCTCTATATTTGACCGTATTCTATCTGGAATATCTTTAAAACCTGTCTGGAGAACCTGGAAAAGTCAGAGAATTTCGGAGTTAACTATGCGTAACAACCCTGGGTAGACAGAAAAATCAGATTGGCAGCAGTGCGGCTAGTCTGTGTATAAGCATAGGAAGGCCCCGGTGCCTCGCGCGTCTCTCAAAGTACAAGCAGAACTTCCTTAATATCCCTATTCTGAAAAAAAGATCGATCGAAACTTTTCAAATATCATAGAAAATCAAATATTAGGATTTGTCGATTAATTAGTGCACGTTGAGTTAAAAGGTCTTCTATCAAGTTTTCCCTCTTTGAGATACTTAATTGACGAACGTACTTATTTGTTCAACTATTCGAATAAGGATTGAGAAAAAATTTAGTACGGATTAATCGAGAAATCAATTTAATATCTCGTTCACCGAAGGGTAAAATGAACTTTGTCATAAATTTATGTTTAGTTTAATGAATTTAACGGGGTCATCCCATGTGACAGCTATTTTTTTTTCGCTTTTTGCGAATTTATTTTTGATGAACCTTTAAAACACAATATCTTTGAATTTTTACCATACATTTATTAACATTTTTACAGTCCCTCAGAATTTTATCAAACAAAAATAACAAGTTGAATCGAAGGAGGGGAAGGAAAATGGCGGAGAAACGAGTGAAAAGAAAAGAAGGCTTGGGAAAGTGAGGAAAATGGGAGAAAATCAAAACGGAGAAAGGAAAAGAACGAGGACCAAGGAAGGGAGGAAGTGAAGTGTGAAGTGAACAAATGAGAAAAGGGGGTGGCGGTAAGGAAGAGGCGGAAAAGTGAGAGAAAAAAGGAGACGGGAAAAAGTGAGGTTAGGACCGGTGCAAGGATGAGGGGAAGGCGGCGAGAAGAGAGCATAGGAGGACGGTGGAGACATGAACGAACGGCGGAAGGAAAGGGAAGGAAAGGCCCGAGTCGGCCGCAGAGCGCGGTAGGCGTCTAGGGCAGTAAGAACAGCACGGGAGAGAAGACAGAGATGACGCAACAGAGGTAGGAAGATGGTGGCGACCACGAAGAGAGACGGCGGAAGGGAGAAACAGAAGGAGCGAAGGATGGCGGAAAGACCCGAGTCGGCATGGATAACGGCCGGCGTCGAGGGAAAAGCCATGTGGTGCGGACAGTCACGTGGGAAGTGCTGAGAGGAGGTTAAGAGACGAGAAAACAAAGGTCGAGAAGGAATCAATGAAACGGCGAAAGAGAGGAAGGAGCTGGTGGAAAAAGTGAAGGGTATAAAGGAGGAACTGATAGGATGGCACGAGATAAAGAAGTACGTGGGAAAGGTAATGGCGGCGCAGGGGCATGTGGAAAGTGAAGGACATAGTGAGTGCGATGAAAAAAGTGGGAATATGGGCTCGGATGAAGAAGGGAGTGAGAGAGAGAGAGAACAAGTGATGCAAAGAAAGTGAGACAAAGGAGAAGGCGGCGGCAGAGGGAAAAAGAGAGAACGGACAGGACAAAGAGAGAGAGGGGAGGAGAGCAAGGAAAAGGACATAGTGAAGGGAAATAAGGGGAGGGAAAAGACAGTGTGTGTGGAGGAAAAGAAGGGAAAAGAGGAGAGAGAAAACGACGCGGAAAAGGAGAGGGGAAGGAAAGAAACAGATGGCGAAGAAAGAAAGAACAAGAGGGTGGGAACGAAGAGAGAAGAGAAGAAGAAGGAGTCAACAGAAGAAGAGAACGAGGACACCGAGGAAGTGAGAGGACGAGGAAACAGCGGCGACGAGGAAAACAGGAGGAGTTGGATAGGTATGAGGGACGAAGAGAGTGAAGAGGAGGAGGGAAGAAGGACACCGAAAGAGGAAAAGGAGGAAGAGGAGGGGGGCGAGACGGAGGAAGAGAGAAGGCGACGGCAAGAAATGAAGAGAACGGAGGATGGAGGATAAAAGCAAGAAGCGAAGCAGAGGAAGAAAGGAAAAGGAGAATGGAGGAAAGAGAGCAAGAGCAGGGATGGAGAGGGGAGGTGGAAGAAAGGAGAAAAAGGAGGATGAACGTGTGCCTGAGAGGCAAGGGGAAGGCGGAGAAGATAGGGATAAAAGGAAAATAGAACGGAGAAAGAGTGTCGATAATAGTGGAGATGAAAGAGGCGAAAGATCGGAGAGAACTATCGGATAGAACTGTCGGAGAGAAGAGAGGAAATGGAGTATGCGGGAGTAGAGGTGAGGGAAGATCTAACGTGGTGAGATGGAAAGACGAGATACAAGATGAACGAGAAAGTTGCAGAGGAAAGAAGGAAAGGAAAGAAGGTGACGATAGAAGACGAATGGACAACGGTGGAAGAGAAGGGGGAATCAAACGAGAGAGAGAGGAAAGATGGAAGAAGGTCGACGGAGAGGGATGAACGAGAGACGAAGGAAGGGGAAAGAAGGGTGAAGAAGGAAGAGCGAGAAGGAAGGAAACGATGACGAAGAAAGCAGGAGAGGGGAACGAAGGGGGAACTGACGAAATGTAGAGAAGGGAGGGGCGCCGAAACCCTGAGGGGAAAGGCGCCCGGAATTATAAATAAAGATACATACATACATAACAAGTTGAATCGACTTTACACCGTTCGGAAGACACTCATATGTTGGTTGACGGCTGCCATGATTCCGGAGGTTTTGCACATCTGGAATCAAAAAATCAAACGGCATTTTAATTTGTAGACCTGAGACTATCGCTGGAACTAGAGTAAAGTAAAAAAGATCGAAAATTGAATTTTTGGCGCGGTTTTAAAAGTCGAAAAAAACGACGAAACTTGGAACGTAACATTTAAAACCGTGCCAAAAATTCAATTTTCGATATTTTTATTTTATTCTAATTCCAGCGATAGCCTCAGGTCTACAAATTAAAATGCCGTCTGATTTTTTGATTTTAGATGAGCAAAACCTCCGGAATCATGGCAGCTGTCAACCAACACATGAGTGTCTTCCAAACGGTGTAAAGTTGATTCAGCTCGTTATTTTTGTTTGATAAAATTCTGAGGGACTGTAGTAAAAATGTTAATAAATGTGTGATAAAAATTCAAAGATAGTGTGTTTTAATGGTTCATCAAAAAAAATTCTCAAAAAAAGCGAAAAAGAATAGCTGTCACATGGGATGACCCCGTTAAGCAAAAGGTAAATCGCTGTCAAAAGATAAGTAAAGAAAAACTGGAAGTTGTGTGAATTATTATCCTTGTTCAAAACTATTTCCACGTACGCTCTCAACTCATTTATATAATCTCGAATTAAATTGGCGCTAATGAAGCAATCATTTTTAAGCCGAGTGACACGCAATAATGATCTAACATTCTTAAACACTTGAACAAATAAGAAAATAATTTATGTACTATGAGAATTCGAAAAGTGGGGCTCGTTCGTTTCTGATATAAAAACTCAAGTCTGCCTGCCACCCTTAATGTAAGTTTGTTCAAACGACTGATAAGTCGATGCAATTTTTTTCATCAGTAATTCATTGTTTATTCGTAACACAGCGATGGAAGTCATTCGATTTTTTATAAAATGGATTCTGCTTTTCGGGATTGTTACGATAACTCACGTCAAATGTCAACAATCCACGAAATTTGTTGATTCTTCGGATCAATACGTACGTTTACATAATATTTTGATTTTTCGAAAAACGAATAAAATGAAACATGGACAAAAATTACAATAATTTTCCTATTCCGTTACAGGCGGTCACCAAAATCGTACTCAAAAGCTTGCGCAAAGATTTTGCAAACGATGATTTCTTACGATTTGGCCGAGCCGTGGAAAACATGGAAAAAAGTAAAATATCGACCTTGGACTGCAATTGAAATAGTAGTTTTAATACATTAACGAATTTTTTCGTATATCAAACGTGTTAAATTTCGTATTTTTGTGAAAGGACGATTGTTTCAAATTAATCTCGATCGTGTGAGATCTCGAAAAATTAGTGACTCAATGTGAAAAAGAATATATACTATGTATACTTTCTACAAATTAAGTAAGATCTTTTTTTTCAGCGTTTTGTTGATATTTAAGGAAGCTACTCCAAAGGCGGAACTAGAGTTAATCCCAAATAATATTTGACTGTTTTAACCCGTCAGCGATCGTGCTATGAAACATTTTCTCACACTTTTATTAAAACTATGATCACTCGAAAATTTCAAATGAAATACGGATTTGAAATTTTTTCTATCTTCACCAAATTTATTCTTCTATATGACAGAAGAGTTAAAAAAATTCGTTAATTTTTGTTTTTGAATTTTTTAATTTTTTTGTGGTGACAATTATCATTGTATTTGTGGTTTTTAAAAAATAAAAATGTTTTATAGCCAGAATCACTGTAGCGAAATTATTTTTCAGCTCCTATTTATCAAATTAAGCACTTGAAACTATACACGTGAGAAAATCTCTCATCGCCCAACCAATGTTTAAAGTGTACGAAGATACCCGTCAGCTCGACCGCTGATGGGTTAAATGAAAATTTTCTCCCGACTGTACTTACGCAATAAAGCCTGTATACGGATCGGGTTTCACGATTAAGCATCTCCTGATCCTTTTGAACTTGTTCAATATTTCTGGAAACAACTGTTAAATTTTCATTCCATTCCCTCTGTTACTTCGATACGAATTTTATTTATTGAAATTATACCGTAGAGAAATTTGAGATAATTCTATAAGAGAACACGTTTCTTTTCGTGAAGGGGGCATATTTTTGGAGCACATAAGCGGGGCCCTCTACAATTGTTCATAAATTAAACTGAATCGTGGTAAAAAAAAAAAGTTATAATCAATTATTCCCCCGAACTGCCTTAACGGATGAGGGAGTCCCAAAAAAGTAAAAAAAAATCCCAATTGGGACCCAGGGCTTAAGTTGACAAATTGACCCCAAATGGAGTCCCAAATGGGAGCTTTTTTCCCTCGCTCGGTGTGAACCGGACGTGACGTCATGAGTCCCAAACTGAGACTCGGAGACCCAAATAGGGACTTTTTTTAAGAGTGAAATCTCAAAAAAGTCCCTATTTGGGACTCCGACCACCAATTTGGAACTTTTTCTTTGCTTCTCGTTCCGGCCACAGCGTGGCGCAGAGTCCAGCGTTTTCGCGAGCACGCATCACCCGCCGGATGGGCATATATTGCCGTAGCCGTAACACTCTACACTCTGTGACCGTCTGAAAACACGGTCTCGTAGAGAATACCAATAGATATTTTTGATATTTTTTGGGAGTTACAAATGTCGACAAAAACACTGTCAAAAGAAGAAACGAGAATTATTGTATTTGGATTTAAGAAAATAGTGAAACGTGAGTGAAAATACGCACAAAGTACGCAGTGACTTTGGTAAAAATGTGAGCCGATTTGTAACGGGCAAAAAGGAGCAGAGCGTTAAAAATGAACGAAAAGACCCTGATTTGGGTCTTCGAGACCTAAATTTGGAACTTTCACCTCGGGAGGCCACCGTGCAAAAAAAGACCCTGATTTGGGTCTCGCAGATCGAAATTTCAGTCTCTTTCTTCGCAAGGCAACCGGAACAAAAAATATCCAAATCAGACTCTTTTTCGCGAGTTTCCACTCCTAAAAAGAGACCATAACTACCGTCTCAGAGAACCGAAATTGGGTCTCACGAAGTAGGCGGTGACCCCCCAAAAAAGACCCAAATCCGGATCTTCAAGACCCAAGTTTGAGCCCGGATTCATAGGAAAAAAACCAAATCCGGGTTTCGTGACGTAATTTGTCGGTTTCGCTCGTGGAGAAGGGAAAAGACCCAAATGAGTCTTTTTCCGGGACTCACTGTTCCGCTAGGGTGGCAAGCACTTTTTTTCTCAAATATATTTGCTATTTTCATGTAGGGCACCTACTGCCTAATTTTTTTGCATAGTATTTTATCTCATTTCGATAAAGTCTCGAAATTCGAGTTAAAAGTTCTCAGCGAATTATTCCTACGATGAATTGTTTACGAAGTATTAAAAAAAAAGAAAGTGAAAAAGCCAATCGCACGACCTGCCACGCGTCCCCCATTGGAGGCTTTTCTTCGACGATGCAACGCATTGGCTGTTTCCAATTTTGTTAAATAACTTGAGAACGACACATCGTGAAAAAAAAATTCTTAAAGACTTTTATCTTCACAATTAAAAACTTAACTATTCTCGTAATCTTTATCCTGACTATTGACGCATATCAAAAGTAGCAATGAAAAGTTTTAATATTAAAAAATTTGCGGTGTGAACTGAAATGGTGTGAGTGGCTAAAAAAAAAACGGTGTTAATTTCTGAAGTAAAAATAACACCGGTCGTTTGGTATAAAACTGACCTGGTGTTATTTCCCGATTCAACATCATATAGTGTCAGTGTCAAAATAATGAGATAACACTTTTCCGGATAAATTGGTCAAATTTACGTTATAAAATTACATGGTACTTGCCTATCGTTCTTTAGGTGTCATTTTTACATCATCTCGTTGTTGCTTTTTCCAATTTTGGAAGTTGAAATAACACCGAATGTTTGTTACAGACGCTTTTAAAGTGTTAATTTTACACGATTTTATGCCAACTGTTTTATGTTCACCGTTATGTACAATCAATAAAAAGACACATCATTTATTAATTGACTTTACAGAACAGGATTCCCTTAGTCGTACATCGTAGACAAATTATTTTAATACAATGTTAAACAATGAAACTTGTGTAAAGATCTTGGAGATATTTGCGGAAGGCCTCTCCGGCACACATGCGATATGTTGCCTTATATCATGGTGAAAAAAAATTAAAACACATGTGTAAACATCGTCGTCTCAGGATCTCGAGGTCAACCTATGGTTTTAAAATTCGCAGCATTTTATTTTGCACAGTGAGATTAACTGAGAATTTTGAATACTGTGCAATACGCTAGAGATCTAAAATAAAATTAGTCCTGTGGAAAATGCCAAACGATTTATTAAAAACCGATAATATTCTCAAAGTGCTATTTATACATTTTTCAAATACTGAGATGTTTATATCTTGTTCAATGTGTCGAAGAATAAATTATACAAACGAAACGAAACGATTGATCCGAATACACACTTAATATCTTCAATATTTTTTTTGTTTCAAGTCAAATCTGATGATTGTTATTCAACTATTTTTTATACGAAACACAGCATTCCTGTTCTCACGATACCGTCATTTTTTTCGTATTTCCAATTCTGAATACACTTGAGTGTCATATTCATTACATCTATGGATAGTTATGGGGCATTTCATGCCAAACCGGCCAGTCCGTGACCCCGACCATTTTTTATTTTGTCGAAATTTTTCAATTTTCAAGTAAATACTAAAAGGAGTTTTTAGGAATTTTTTTAGATTTTTATCTCAACCCATTTAAATATAATGAATTTTTCAAAATGTCGCACGAAATTTTTTTAAATACTCATAACTTTTTCAGCAACAGAGATATCAAAATAAAATAGAAGGTAATTTTTTTCGTCTTGAATTGTAGTTTCATAAAAAAAATACAAAAAATTATCAAAAGGCAATTTCATGTTTTTTTTTTAGTTTTAATCTAAAATTTTTTTTTTTCAAAACTTGGACCGTTTTGATTTTTTTGAAATAATTCACCTTTTTTGCAGACATATTTTTACATATCTCGAAAAATTCATAGCTTATGATATCCATCCCTTCTATTTTTTTCTTATTTTTTACCACGTGTAAACCAATAATTATTAGTTGTCATCCTGAATTATTATTTTTTATTGTTTTTTCCACTCATAATTCCATTCCTCAAGGAATTATAGATGACAAAAATTAATAAATAAATATTGGAACTGATTTCCATGTTTTTTTCAGTTTTGAACCAAATATTTACTTTCACATTTTGGGCTATTTTGATTTTTTTGAAAAAATTCACCATCTTTCACGACACATTTTCACACGTCCCACAAAATTTGCAGCGTGTGATATTCATGAATAAGGATTAATAATTGATAATCATTGGTTTACACATGGCAGAGAATTAAAAAAAATATATAATTTATGGATATCACACGCTGCGGATTTTTCGGGACGTGTAAAAATGTGTCGTGAAAGATGGTGAATTTTTTCAGCAAAATCAAAATGGTCCAAGTTGTAAAAAAAAAAAATATTTGGTTGAAAACTGAAAAAAAAAAGATGGAAATTAGTTCCAGTATTTATTTATTCACTTTTTTCATTCATAATTTCTTGAGGAATGGAATTATGAATGGAAAAAGAACAATAAAAAAATATAATTCCGGATTGACAACTCTTTATTATTGGTTTACGCGTGGTAAAAAATGAGAAAAAAATAGAAGGTATGGATATCACAAACTGTAAATTTTTCGAGACATGTGAAAATATGTCTACAAAAATGGTAAATTTTTTCAAAGAAATTAAAACGGTCCAAGTTCCGAAAAAAAAAAATATTTTTGGATTAAAACTAAAAAAAACATGAAATTGACTTTTGATAATTTTTTTGTATTTTTTTTATGAAACTATCATTCAAGGCGAAAAAAAATTACCTTCTGTTATATTTTGATGTCTCTGACGTTGAAAAAGTTATGAGCATTTCTTTCTTTTTCTTGCGAAATTTTTCTTGCGAAATTTTGAAAAATTCATTAGGTTTAAACGGGTTGAGATAAAAATCTAAAAAAATTCCTAAAAACTCCTTTCAGTAATTACTTGGAAATGAAGAAATTTAGACAAAATCAAAAATGGTCCTGGTCACGGACTGGCCGGTTTGGCATGAAATACCCCTTATTATATAAATATTATTATGTAAATTATTATATAAATGCTACTGTTCGACAACAAAAATTACATAAGTATACTTACATGTTTTTTTTTTTTTACCACAATATAAGGCAATATATCGCACCTGTGAAGAAGAGGCTTTCCGCAATTATCTTCATCGAAACTGAGAAGAGATATTTTTTATCAAGATTTTTACACAAGTTTGATTGCTTAACATTGTAATCAAATAATTCGTCGACGGTTTATAACTTTAGGAGAACCCTGTTTTTTTGATCGTACATAATGGTGAACATAAAACAGTTGGCATAAAAACGTGTAAAAATAACACCTTAAAACCGTCTGTAACAAACATTCGGTGTTATTTCAACTTCCAATATTGGAAAAAGCACTAATGAAATGGTATAAAAATAACACTCAAAGAACGATAGGCAAGTACCATTTAATTTTTTACAGTGTCATCCACCATTTTGTGTTCCGAATTGCCAAGTTTTGATTTTTGGGATTTTTTTTTGACCCCATTTTTTTTTCATTTCAAATTATTCTTCTGCCCAAAGTGTTATTTGATGAAACATGCATTAGCTACTTATTATATACCGGATTGGTAAGGTATGTATCATTTTTTACCATAGCATAGTCAAGTAGACAATGGTGTAATAGGTAGCGTTCGTGCGTGTTAGGTCGTAGATAGATTAGATCGTAAGTAGGTCGGATCGAATCCCCGTGTAGGTAAGAAAATTTTTTCTACGAAATCAGTATCGTCAGTGATACGAACTATGAAATATATGACCAACGATGATGAAAAACTAATCTACAATTACAAGAAGAAAATTTTGTTTGTTAAAAATAAAAAAATTGTGGGGTGTATTTTTTACACAATTCTGTAACATTCATTTACACTCTAATACCAGTTTCATTATTCATTCAACATCAATCCGACGATACCGTATTGATGATTTTTTCTTCCACTTACACCGAGGCAAGATGCCAATCAAAAAAGGCACCAAAATGTGTTGAGTGACGTGGTGTCAACCAATAACTCCGATTTTACACCAAATAATTGACTCTGCTCATTAATACCGCTCGATAACACAAAATGGAGGAACCTATATGTACCACTTGTGGTGTTCAATTTGTGTTATTTAACACCAAATTTTTTACATACGTTGACAATTGAAGCACCTGGATAAATACTATCGTACAGGTTCTGTTGAAACATTCTTCAACGTGCAAACATTCCCTCAATATATAAAAAAACCTATTTAAAAAAACCGTTTTAAGGCGCTTTATTGGTTGTGTGAGTACGAGAGAGATAGGTGAAAAGCAGATTCACGGTTTTCTCGAAGACGCCTAACATTTCGAGATAAGCGAAAGTTACACCTTGTTCTCTGATGAAAGAAGAATAACAAGTAATATTTGTTTTTCTTGAAAATTAAACCGTGTAGAAGAAAAATGTGCAGCAGGATTTTTAACGATCGCGAGACTGAGATGACCTTAATGTATGCGGCAGTATTTACAGCTGATTCGACATGATTTCCTCGTAATTCGAAAAAAAAATTGAATTTTTAATCAGAAATGAACCAACATGGATTTTTGACTATTTGGTTCATGCTTGTTTTTGCCATTGTTGGGCTGCATTGTCAACAGAGTCAAGATTTTGTATCAGCTCAATCGAGGTCACCACGAAATATACGAATCTCGAAGTATCGAAACGTGAGTACTTCTCATCACAGCAATAAAAAGCAAGTCAACGAATCATAAAATGTATTACAAAAGCGTGTAATTAATTCTTCACAGGTACCACGTCGAAGATTCATCATTTTTAGACCCAGACAGATTCCAACAATAGGCCGATAGAGGCGAGTTGAAAAATAGCCAAGAATCGACAAAGACGAAATCTGCTTCACCAACGTCGGGGATTTTTCGAACTTTCCCTGTGCCCCCAACTTTGAACTACTGAACTTTTACATTGTGTAAAAATTGTTGACGACCAGAAGTGAATGACGATTCAAAAAATGTATAATCAAATTATTTTTCCAATTTATTTAATATTTCATCATTTTTTAATCATCTTGTGGGCCAATGCTTTGAAGGATGTTGAATTTGAGGATTCGAAAAAAAATGTCAGTATGCTCGAATAAAATTAGTTCTTCGCCTAATTACATTTGAAGTATTTACATTGTGATTAAGAGAGCTTCTTCGATCCGATAGACTGCACTCGAACTTATCAAATTAAATATCGTCAGATTCGAGCAGTCTCGATCTAATGACCGATTAAAAAACATGGAAATTGGACAACGACCAATCAACGAACAAATCTTTTCGCCTTTCAGCCTGCGTCAGCCAACAAAAAAGTTAAGTTTTGATGTTCTTTAATGGAAATATTTATAATTTCAATTATTATAAAATCAGTACAATAGAATAATTTAAAAGAAAAGAAAAAGAAAAGAGTGGAGAGGTTCAAGAAAATCTATTTTTTCCAACGTAAACCCCATACTGGGGTAAATAATTATCCCAATCTTCTCTTTAGCATAAAATGTTCCTCGTATGCGATAATAAGGTTTAATTATACACCATTCTCTTCGTTTTTTGATAATGAAGAGATTGGTGCATGATTAAGTCGCATTCAGTATATATTTAATGGTGAAAACTCTATAAAACTGAAGGAATGGTTTTAAAAAATTGGTTCGGGAAGGAAATTTGACATTCTGTGGGATAACTAATTACCCCATTGTAGGGTTTTAGGGTTAATTCGAGTCTAAATTAATAAAATGAAAAATAACGAAAATGCGAAGAAAAAAAAACAAGCAAAAATGTTGGTTAGACAGAATATAAATAAATTTAAAAAAATACGTGCAAAGTATTCGTTGGTTTGTATCCTTGTAAAATTCGTCACCGTTGCCAATCTCGATACTATATCGGTTTATTAGAGAATAACAAGAGATAGCGTAGGTGGAAAAAAAAAGAAACGCCATCGTGTTCGATTCGAAATCAATAAGACCAATTAATTTCGCTATTTTTGATTGGATTCGCTTTGAACAAATTGTCCCGATATAAAAGCAGTAGTAAATAAATAGTCCAACGGAGCGCAGTCTTTCATTCCGCATAATAACGAGCGAACGTTAAAGAAATATGATTAAAAATCGTTATCGTTTATCGATGCAATTGATTCGGACTTTGGGGATTTGGCTACTCGTTTTTGAGATCGTTGGAGTCTATTCTGAGGCAAGTGGTTTTAATTATGATGATTACGAAAAATCCATGTGTAAAAAACAAAATAATAAAACAATTTTTTGTGATCGAAAATTGCCTCGTAAATGTAATTTTCGATTGGTGTATAACGTGCGGAAAGTTGCTTATTTCTCATTGATTCGCACTAATGCGGTAAAGTGGGACAAAATATTTTCTCTTTACCGCGTAATGTGTCGTTTTCCGCACTTGTTACATAAAATACTATTTCTTACGTCATGATCGTTTGTTCATTTATTTATTGTGATAGGTTTAGTGCGGTAAAGTCGACTTTACTGCACTCAATCGCGCATATGCCGCATTCATACCTCGACTTTTGATCCATATTCACACTCGTCATGCGAATATGCATCAAAAGTATTCGGCTGATGCGGCAATTTCACACGCGATAAAATTCGTCGTTTTCCGCAGTTGTTACAGAAAATACTATTTTTATTTCTAAAAAACAGGAAAATTTCATTGAATTCGTAGGTTTCTAAAAAATCGTCACCTCATCTGACGGAAAAGGATTCTCGAAGAACGTCCGTGGTCCCTCGCAATCCGAATCCGGACTCTCCCGTCAACACGTGGGCAAGTTACAATATTTAAAGAAAATAGAAAAATACATGTGCAACAAAATTATCGTGAAATAAGAAAAAATGGTTTTTCTTGGTTGAATAAAAAAAATAAAAAGAAACTATGCATCCAATTCGTAGCATGATTCTGAACTAGATCGCAAACGTCAGTTGGAGGGCTCCCCGGGTAATTCATCAGGGAGAAGAAGCATTATTCGTGCGCCTGCGAGAAAGAAACCGAATTTTATGAATGTAAGTAGACTCAGTCTAGGGTACTAGAGGTACGTGCATGAATGCTAAGAAAAGAGGCGAGGCGTAGAAAAGCAGGAACAGAGGAAGAGCGCACGGAGCAAATAGACCGACAAAGAGGTCGGGAGGCAACAGAAGAGAAGGCCATGATCGATCACCACGCGGAAAGTGAAACAATACTGATTGATCGGACCAACCAAGGAAGAAGCTGATAATTATTTTATGAAGTATCTCCAATACTTGTGTGATTTCAATCAGTTACATAAAAATTAAAAACATTATAAATCTAACCAAAAAAGAATAAAAATCAGAGCTAAATGTAACTTAAATCCTACCTGAATTTTATCTTGATGTAATTTAGATTAAGGATGATCAGGAGATACAATCTTAGACAAAAGTGTCTAGAATATATTCTTATGTCACTGATATTACGTTACTTAATGGACCTGCACTGAAAAAAATTGATCCTTAAGGATGTATGTAAAATATATCAAGTCGTCTAACTTTCCATAAAAATGACTAATATGATAGAGTTTATCACGCTGCATCGTTCGGAAAAAAGAAAAAGGCACTTAGCCGATGATTTGAAACAAATACTTAAGAATTAAAGCCTCATTTAACTCCGTGTTATTTGTACCGGAAGTTGACAAAATGAAACTAAAATGATAAAAAAGTATATGTATTGTAGTCAATGTTTGGCCAAAAAAAGAATTTTCAGAAAGTTCATACATTTTTCAATTTTTTCACGAAAAAAAAAACTACTGTTCCCGATGTCGTTGTGAAGATATTCATGGTTAACTTTTGACGTTTCATTAGCGTTCTGTAAACTGTTGTTCAATTTAATACGTCCATCATATCGGACACGTAGATGCGGCAACGCAGCACGCTTCAACTGCCGGTCTCGGAATGATCAGCTGTAGTTGACTGTCATGGCTGGGTGTAGCATTGTTGCCACATTTTCTCGGGACAGAAATGAAATTATCTGATTGGCTCAATTTGTACTCGGCCACATATATCAAGTTGCATATCAATTTCATTAAAAATCGTAAATTATTATACAAAATGACATATTTTTTTCATTAGACATCATAAAAAAACAAAAGGAATGATTCGGCACTTGACATTTCGACATAAAGATTAACCTTAAAAAATAAATAGATGTACTGCGGATTTGACCTTATATACATCCTTAAGGGAGTTTTATCGTTCAATTGTTATTGCAAAAGTTTTTTTCTTCAGTTTTTAGTGTTTTTATGCCAATTTTTTACATTTTATCAAATGTAAGATCAAAACTTTTGAGAGTGAAATTGCCGTGAATTCAACTGTGAAACACAAAAATTTTACCCTAATAATTATTCGAAACAAAATTTTTAAAAATATGGTTATTGTCCAAAAATAACTAAAAAATCTAATTATATTCTTGAACCATGTGAAATTTGTTTATTTAATTGTTAATTGTAACAAAACATTTAATTGTAACAAAAAATTTAATTGTTTATTGCTTGTGATGAGTAAAACTCGACAATACTGCATTTATCGTCATGTTGGCTGCCTGCACATTGTGTGGGTAAAGTTGGGTTCTAGCGTCCATAGCGTCGTATGGTTCATTTTGAATGAGGTTAGGTTCGCGTGTTTTTGAAGCTTTTTTTACTTACTACAATGCCGAAAGTACAATCATATCGGTGGAAAGGTAAAATAGTGAGTAAACAAATTTATTTGAAAAGACTTGCTCAACAAAAAGCTGAAAAACAGAGAAAAAAAGTGTCAATAGTGCCGGAATGTGGACAAAAAAAAACGAAGTTGAGAACTCGAAAAATTCTGAAGAACAAGCCGAATCAGGGGAAGGGCGACGTATTGTGAATCTGAAATTTATCGGTGAACAATTATGGTGTGTTTCTGCAAAGAAACGGTGTCACTTCAATTTATTGACAATGAAAGACGCCTTTTGTTTTGATATTATATAGGTAATAATGCCTTTAAATAATTTATTTTTTCCTTCCTGCATATCGAAATTAGGTGATGTAAAAAAAAGATACATAAAAATATACCAATCCCATTTGAATGAAAGGCGGGAATATATCCTATAGCAAATTCGAGGTTAGGTACTGATTCTGCGGTCGCTAGCGTTCCTTGTATATATCAGCTGTTTTCAACGTTGTCAGATTTCCACGATGAGTGAGTCACCAACTCGAATCCTCTCATCATTTTTATCCAACTTTATTTATTTACTCCTTAATGATGTCGAAAGTGTCCAATATGCTTTTGTGAATGGATTCTCTAATATTTAATCTATATGTATGCAAATTTTTTAAAAATTGGTACCATCTTTTTAATGTATTATTCTATTTCAATGCCCTTTTGAAAACAGTTTTCTCATTTAATTACGTGTAAATTGATCAAAAATTAAAATCGTTATAACTCTTAAACGGCTAAGTGAAACCTCTTAAATTTTTTTTTCCAGCTTCAGGACAATTATACAAGTGATCTGTCAAAATTTCATTAACTTTGTACTATTTTCAATATATATCCTAAACATCCTTAATCCTGAATATAACGAAAATCAAAACCAAACTCTTGTTAGGCTAAAACCAACCTGGAAATAATTCGTTTCAGCTTAAACCCAAACAAAATCTAACTTGAAACCACGCTGAATCCAACACAAATGAATTTAGCATGTAAAAATAAAACATTTCAAATTCGCATGGGTATTAAATAGAATTTTTGAAATAAATTCTCGTTTAACTTACTCTAATTTAGGTCGGATCATTTTTTCACGCGTTATTTTGAGATTTTGTTTTGTTTGTTAACAGAAAATATTGAAAGAGGGGCAACAACGACTTAGTCATTGTTGTCTCTTTTTTCGGCTAATTTATTTTTGACCCTGTTGAAAATAACAATCGCCCAATAGAATTCATAGTGAAAATTACCGCACATTGAATTCGAAAACTGTTTTCATTATTTCTTATATTTATAGCATCGACGATCCAAAAGACGATTAGAAAATATTTCAAAGGTTTAAATACAATATTTTTAAGGCGCGCCACTAGTGTGACTGCCCAAAAAAAGGTGATTTTCGGGAATTTATTGAAAGAAAAATATTACATCGAATATTTTGAAAATTCGAGGATATATTTGTGTATAAATTATTATGTATATACAGTAATTTTTTTGTATGAAAATATTCAATTTTCATCGACTTATGCGCCGTCTCCCGAGTCTCCAAAAAAAAAGTTCTCCCACTGCTGCAGTGATTGCGGCCTTCGGAGTGCCTGAAATCAAAAAATGAAAAAAGTCCGTTAAACTAGAAGGCATTGCCTGTACAATGACGCAGGATTGTGAAAATAAATTAAAATCCAACAAAATGGCGGAGTTTTGAAAAAAGTTCCAAATTACGCTTAAAAATCTGATGGTTTTTTGCATGGTAAATTGACATTTTTTATCCAATCGAAAAACTGGAGGGTCATTGTATGAAGAAACAAATACTAAATACGCTAAAACAAGATTCAAGTCGATCGATTGTTTTCTTATTCGAGTTAGAACTGCAGCAAATTTGATAAATGTCGTTTTGAGAAAAACGCGTCGAAAGATAAAAATATTGATTTCATTGTTATAACTATTTGAGATCCGCACTTGAAATTTTAGTATGTTATTCCCGAAGGTATAGACTATCGAAAAATGCAAAAAAAAATCGATTTTTTGAAAGTGTCACACTAGTGGTGTCCCTTAAATTCGTTTAATATTTTTAAATTTTCCAATAAATTACGTACTTTCTAGTAAAGAATTCTTCAATAATCGTTTATTTGAAAAAAAATGTACCCCTTTAAGTCCGAGACCCAGATTGCGCGAAGCCAAAATTGTCCCTCTTTAAATCTTATAGGAAAAAAGCTCGATTTTAATAATCAGCAGATTTTCAATTGAAAAAGTCACCGAGATGAAAATTTTTTAAAGGTGAATATCGAACTTCATATTGATCCCTTACCTCCAATATTTCATAAACTGAAATACTAGTATATCCAATGCATCCGTACACCCTGTGTGAACAATATGGTATCGAGAGAATATTGAAAAAAAATGTTGACTTATTGTTTTTTTGATAAATTAATAAGATTGATTGCGCGGCAAGGTTCGGCTGTCATGATTTTCGTCGGAGATATGAAAAGCTGCGATAGCGGCTCGACGTCAAGTATTAAAAAAAAAAAAAAGCCAACGCGAGTCCTGCCGCACTCTTATATACTCGAATATGACGGTTTTCGAGCTTTTCTTCTTTAACTTCCGACTGCCCGTACGGGCAAAACCCGGCAGTTACGCGTTTTTTTCGAATCGCTGTCACGGAGGAACGGGTTGAGTAAAAAATCTGAAAGTAGAGAACCATTTTTTGTCATATTTGATTTTTCACGGTTGTTAATCGTACGAAGTGAGATTTTTCGATACTTTCAGGTCTATATAGAGCAAATGAATGGACCGTGTGATATAGATTGATTAAATCGTCTATTTACAATTATTGGGAACGGTCTGAAGTGAACGTACAAAATATGGCACGCTGGGTATTGAAGAGTTAAAAAAAAGTCTTTAAATCACTTTTGATTCTTGTTCGAGAAATACGCGATAATTCGCACTTTTCACCTATTTTTATACGGTGAATTTTCATTGAAAACACAGAATAATTTTTATTTCGAAAGACATAATACATTCGACGATAATAGTCAGCGTTAAAAATATACGTGACGTTTTCGGTCAGGGCTTCACTCCTTAATATTTTATTTTACAATGAGTATCAGGTTAACACATGTCACAATGCATTTTGTACTGTCGTATTCTTCACTAGTGTCTCAAAGGAAGAGAAAAATTGATCATGCTGATAATAATGTATCGGGAACGTTGTCAAGTATTCGAAGGAATTCAGGTTTTATTATAGTCCCTGGTGCACATAAAGCCTCGTCCTCTTCGTTAAAATCCACTCTGTACTGATCTTTTTTTATTAACCAGTAAGTTTTCATTTTTCCTTTACCCTAAAAATAAAATCAGACCTTAATGAAGAAAAAAATGTTCATTATACTCAAGTTTAACATGTAATAAAAAATTTTTTTTAAATCACTTAATTGTTAATTTATTGAATTTGTAAATATGTTATTAATGAACCATCAGTCGACACTGCATACGGGTATGGCATACCCGAGCCGTATTTTCGCAAATCCGGGGATGAGGGAGAGGAGAAGCTTGGGAATCCTTACTACACTTCGACACCAGAGCCGCTTCTCAGTCCGCTCTGGACAGCCCAGGAAAGAACATTTTGTCATTGTCAAGCTGATGCACCGGGTATGCCATACCCGTTTCGATAACGACCTTATTAAAAGTTTGCTAATTTTTTAATCATTTTTATCATTTATCGGCTTATGAACTTTTGAATTTTAATTTTTATTACAAATGTTTTAAGTAGTTACACATTTTTTAAACCATTTTTTCTAGCTAAAGATACGTCTTCTACGTAAAAAAAAAAAAAAAAAAAAAAAAGCATTAACGACATGCAAAATGCAAAATTTATTGACTTTCTTTGCGCAATAAAATGATATTTTCTGGCAGGGATCGACAAACCATCGCCAGACCGTTAAAACACGACTCAATGCCTTTCGATTGACCGATAATCAAAGACTTTTATCTTATTTTCACATCAAGATACAGGAGTTTGAAAAAAAATTACGCGCTTCGATCTTTTTTTATATTTTTATCTTGGAAGCTTATGAATTGCGACTGATCTAACTATGATAATTGTTTTTTTGAAATGCTGATCGTAGAATTGAATTAACGGGTAAAACCACTGTAGAATTTTCGAAAAATCGATTTTTTTATTGACTTAAAATATACTTTGAATCCTCTTGAATATGAGGCAAAAAGGTTTATACCTGAAAAAAAAAGATTTCATTGAAATTTCGGGCTCTTCCCCGAGCGCATCGGTCATTTCAGTACCACGTTTCAAAACTTTAAACGCGTTTTTCTCGAAACATGATTTTTCAAAACGGCACGCAGCATAACTCCAACAATTTTTATTCTTTTCATTTGAATTTTCGACGATATCTTAAAAATAACATTTCGAAGTGAAATACGTACGGAATTTTCGATAAGTTCGTTTAAACATTTTTTATCAACAAATAATTACCCCTTTTTTCTGTCGAAAATTGAACCTCTTCGTTCAAACACTCGCCAATAATACAAAAATGAATATTTTCAAAATCCCCTACGTACTTCACTAGCTATGAGTGTCTAGATTGTTTTTTTTTTTTCCATATCAACAATGGCACCAATTAAACTGCGTGCCGCAGAGCGCCTCGAATTCAACAAGCCTCACGAGAATGGCTCTGGTGTCGCCATTTTTAAATATTTTTCAATCATAATTTTTTGTTGTACAGTTGAATATATGCTTAATAACTCCCCCGAATATTATTATTCTATTACCTTTCCTTCCACCCGAAAAAAATTGTCGAAAAGAGGCATTTTTTGAGGCCGTTACAGTGGTTTTAGCCCTTAAAAAAACAAATTGAAATCAATAAAATTGAGTCCGAGATGTAAGCAATTGAAGAGTGTTCGGGTATGCCACACTTACCCTTTGAACCCTTAATTGGCCCTTTAAGGCATACATTTTTCCTTATGTTCGATTTACTTGAAAGTTTGCATGCATAAGGTTTTGGGGTCGCTGATTACGATTCTGAACTAAAAATTCGAATATAAGCGAATGTTTTCAGTCAATACTATTGTTAGTTTGGATTTAGTACAGAAACGATCGGATCTTTATTTTTTTTAACAAAAATCACAGAACGAAAAATTTTGAAAAAATTCTGAACAATTTTTTAGAGTGTATTAAGATTGTGAAAAAATTGCCGCAGCGATTTTCATAATAGATTGGTAGAAAATGCATTTTTTTATGAAAAAGCACGAATTTGGACTATTTGTTTATACATGGTACTTATACAATTAACAAATAATGAATGTACCTATTTTTTTGTACATTCATGAATGTCCTACGGACCATGTACAAATAAAAAATCGGGTATTTGTTGCGGCAAAAGTAATTAAATAATCAAAAAACTGCAAAAAAAATGGGACAACGTATATTCCACCGTGACTCAGAGGATTAATGTGCAAACTACGGGAAATTCCGAGATTGTGACAACTGAGGTTTAGTATCGTATTATTCGCAAGCAAGAAAACTATTTAATTCCAGTATAAAGGAATGTAATAGCTAAATAAATGTTGTTTTCATTGCAATTTGTCAATAACCTTGACTTCCATGCTTCCTCTGAGCTCAATTTCGTAACCACCCTCAAGATCGAGTAAATCTTTTGTGCTTTGTGAAATGTGTATCTTCATTGCTGTAAAATAAATACATTATTCAATTAAAAACAATATGTCGAATGAATTTTTGGCTCAATGGATGACTCAATAATTCGAGAAAATTATTTTTATTATTCAGTCACTATTAATTAGATCCGTGTTCCAGTTGTTCACTATAACTATTTTAGTTATAATTTGTCAATTATCACATACGATTTGTAAACAAAATTTAATTTTCAAATTAACTTCAAACATTGAATTATTTATAAGTATTTTTATTCAGTATTGAACCAAAAAAAATTAACTTGCATTCCCCCGTTGATTCCATTCGACTTGCAGTATTTATCGTATCCCCAAAAAGACAATATCGTGGCATAGTTGTACCAACTACCCCGGCAACACATGGTCCTGTATTAACTCCTATTCGAATTTGTAATTGTTCGTTCGGTCTGTGAGGAATTACGTAAGCCCTCATACTCGCCAATAGGTCCAGGGACATTGTGGCAATTTCACCCACGTGACGATTCCCTGAAAACGAAAATCAAATGTCAATTAAAAAAAAAAAAAAAAAAACAAAAATGAAAAACAGAGTAAGACAACACAATGAAAGTAAACAATAACTATAATTATTTTAGAAAAACATATGGAGCATTCCATGCCAAACCGACCAGTCCGTGACCCCGACCAGTTTTTATTTTGTCGAAATTTAATTTGTCGATATCGATGAATAAAAATTAATAATTGACAATCATTGGTTTACATGTGGCAAAGAATTGAAAAAAAAAATAAATAGAATTTATGGATATCACAAACTGCGAATATTTTGGGACGTGTAAAAATGTGTAGTGAAAGATGGTGAATTTTTTCAGAAAAATCAAAATAACCCGGATTGTGAAAAAAAATGTTTGGTTGAAAACTGAAAAAAACATGGAAATCAGTTCCAATATTTTTTATTTTTTTTTTCTATTCATAATTTCTTAAGGAATGGAATTACGAGTGGAAAAAATAATAAAAAAAATATAAGTCAGGATTGACAACTAATAATTATTGGTTTAAACGTGGTAAAAAATAAGAAAAGAATTGAGGATATGGATATTTGTGAATTGTGAATGTGAATTTTTTGAGACATCTAAAAGTGTGTCTAGAAAAATTGTGAATTTTTTCAAAAAAATCAAAACGGTCCAAGTTTTGAAAAAAAATATTTTTGTATTAAATCTAAAAAAAAATCATATGAAATTGACTTTTGATAATATTTTTATATTTTTTTAATGAAATTACAACTCGAGACAAAAGAAATGACCTACTATTTTACTTTGATATCTCTGTTGTTGAAAAAGCTGTGAGGAATTATAAAAAATTCGTGCGAAATTTTCAAAAATTCATTATTTTTAAACGGGTTGAGATAAAAATCTAAAAAAAATCGTAAAAAATCCTTTCGGTAGTTACTTGAAAATAAAAAAAAAAATTTCAACAAAATCGAAAATGGTAGGGGTCACGGACTGGTCGGTTTGCCAAGGAATGCCCCACATGTGTAACCCTAAGTTTAAGAAATAAAATAAAATATAAAGGAAAAAAATAAAGAAATAAAAAATCGAGTACTGTACTGCAAAAATTTCAATTGAAGCAAAATTAAGTAAAAAAAAAGTAAACAACAATAATGAATAGTAAAAACAAAAATAGCAGGCAAGAAAAATATTTAAGCTTGAGAAGAATTAAAAATTCATAAATCAAACTTAATTTCAGGATAATAATTTTGTTTTTTTTTTTTTTTTTTTTAATAAAAATATCAATTACCATTTCTCTGTGGTAATCCGCTCACCACCATATACGAATCCCCTATGGTCTCAACTTTGTAAACATCGTATTTCCGTATTCTCGAATCAAAAAGTCTGTACAATGAATTGAGCATATTCACAACCTCCATCGGGGTGCTGTTTGCGCTCAATTTCGTAAATCCGACAATATCGCTGAAGTAAATCGTAACTGAATCGAAATTTTCCGCCGGTACCTGTCGCTGTTGTTTCAGTTGCTTTATCACGGTCGCTGGTAGCATTTGAAATAGCAAATGGTCGCTTTTCCCTTTTTCCTTCCTGTGAACATTCAAATTTCACTTTAATTTATATATTTTTTTCTATTTCGTATTTTTTCTCACTTCAGCCATTTTTGTTCAACTCCCAACTGTAATATTGAACCTTTTTACACTTATACCTATATGCAATATTTCAAATTATAATCGATTCAGATTAAAATTGAATCAAAATTAATGAAAAATAAAATATAAATAAAGTAAAAATATTTTTTATTTACTTCAAATTTCTTGTACTCTCGATGAGACCATCGGCAAATTGTTGAATCGTCATAGTCGCGTTTCTCACGAGTAAAATAACAATCGGTGATATAAGAAGCACAAGAACGAGTATCACAACGCCGATCACTTGTTGCCTCGAAGCTGATATATTTTCTTTATAAAGTTCTTGTCTGTGGAATAATAATTACTGTATCGATCGACAAAACAAATTCACAGGTTTTATTATTTATTAGAGATAAAATATGTATTTTCTTTTTACCGAATTAAAAATCTGATTTCGTTTTCTCGCTGTCTTAGCTCAGTGAGAAAATTCACCATTGTTGAGTAATAGTAACGGACTTTTTTCAGGTCAGGGCTATCTTGAACGGTTCTATTAATCTCGCGTTTTCTGTTTCAAAAGATAAATATTATAACAATAAAAATGAATGCGAATGAACTGAAAGCAAGAAAATAAAAAATTTGTATTTATCGATAAGCAAATTAATAGGCCCCCTTAAACTTACCTAATTACCTCATTTTGCCGGAGTTCGGCAATCGGATTTGTAATGAGATTCGGAGCAAAGTGTGGAATCGCCAACAAATATTCTCGTGCTAATGTATCATGTTCAACAAATGAGATCAAACCTTCGATCGTCAAGTGACCACTGCTATACTTTTCTACACCAAAAACAATCGAGACTGTTATATGCTCGATGGCGCTAAGAATATACTTGTAGGCAATCATGAGTCTGTAACACGTAAAAGAAAAAGATATTAAAGAATAATAAATAAATAAATCATTCATCAATGAACCAAATAAATAAATCATAATTCAACCTCGTTAAAACTTTATTTTTGGAAAATTAAACAATTCATCGAACTTTTAATGAAGAATAAAAAAATATTGAATTTATTTCGCAGCTGATTTTTTTTAAATGCAATGTAGATACTTCAAACACAATGACAATATTCGTAAAAAATATTGACACAAGATGTTTAACGTTATTTTGTTTCCCAACTTTGATTTTGTTTCGAATGAATTTTATCATTCATCATTAAAGGAAGCTGCGAGCGAAAAATGGAGGAAAACGTTGAAAAATTCACCTCCAAATATCTCCAATGACGTGACCGCCAATTCGGCTTGATATCTCTTCAAGGAGATAATAATTAACTCTGACGTACCATCGTGTAGCTTTCTGAGGACCCTCTCCTCTTCTCACTTCGTTTTCTCCACTCCTACAAAAATTACGCAATGCATTTAATTCGTCAGGGATACGTGAAAATGGAAAATATGCTGTTGAGATCGATTAAATTCATTCCATCATCAGGCATCAATGCGTATGTATTACGCCGATCTTTCACTTTTGGTTAAGCCTCTTTTTTTTACTTCTAACGATGTAAGGATGGAAAAAAAATATTTGCAGGTTTTAAAAATATGCATACAGAAATCATTTTTTGCACTGCAAAAAAATATCAAGCATTGCTTGCGAATTCAACGAATTTGATTTATTTTTCTTGCATTTAATAACTGATAATTATCAATTTTATTCATGAAAATTTTATTTGCACAAAAAATCCATCGATGTATAAATAATCCTGTTGGTATACTGTTACGAATTTTAATAAATCTTTTCTACGAATCGTCGAATAAATCGTTTGTTTAATCAAAGCATTGAAAAATTTAAAAGAGAAAATTTCATCTAAGCTTACAGTGATCAGTGGTACAAAACTTTACATTGTTTAATTATATGCACTCACCGAGTGATTAGCGACACACAGTCAGAATTAAAAGGGGATGAAACGTTTGTTTTTTCATCATATGGATCTTTGTTTCGGATTTGCATCGGGAGATCCGGATAAAATAAAAATATATATGGGGCATTCCACGCCAAATCGGCCACTTTTGAAATTTACATTTTTTATTGTGTTGATTTTTTTTTCTCTAATATTCGCTCATTGACAGGAACTCGTCTGATTTTTTTTATCTTCAAATCTTTATCTTAACACGTTCATTGGAAACAAATTTTTGAAAAATTTTCCGATTTTTTTCTTCAAATATCAATAACTCTCTCAAAAATGCAATAAACCGAATGGATGAGGGATCAAAATTTGAGTTTTAAAACCGACTTTCGTATGAGAATATGTATATGAATTCATCAAAGTATCATATACAACAATTTTTGTAATTCTAAGCGAGAAATGTTATTTTCCACAGTGTTAGTCCCCTTCGATTTTGCTCTTGAATTTTTATCAAAAATTATCATTTTTTCAATGACTTTTAAGCCCAGTTCGTTAATGGAGAAATCGTTCGTTGTATTTTTTATAATTAAATTGTGGATTTTTTTTTACTATTAATCATGCAAAAATCTCTGAAAAATCATATACAAACAGAATGGATAAGGGTCAAATTTTTCGTTTTGACAGGTGCTTTCGTTTAAAAATATATCAACAATTATTTAAAGATTACATGAATCAATTTTTTAATTATAAGCAAGAAATATTTTTTTCCCCGCAGTGTTAGTCCCTTTTGATTTTGCTGTTAAATTTTTATAGGAAACTATTATTCATTTAAAGCATTTTAAGACTAGTATGATCGTGAGGAAATATCAGTCTAATCGACAACAAAAATCTTTAATAAAATTAACGATTTGAAAAAGAGAACTAGCTATTTTCTCACGTTCGTACTTAGCTTAAAATTCATTAAATGAATCATGCTTCCGTAAAAACATTAAATAAACAAATTAACTAGTCCAAGCACTATGAAAAAAGGTTATTTTATCCTAGAATTGGAAAAACTAGGTGATGTAAACTTGGAATATTTTTTACCACATATTTTTAAACGAAAGTACATTTCAGAACAAAAATTTTAACCCCCTAGACCTTAGCTTAAGCCTAGAGCTTAGTTCGATTTTCAGGGAGTTATAGATAATTGATCGTAAGAAAAAATCTATATTTTAATTATAAAAATATACAACGGACGATTTCCCCATGATCGCACTACCCTTAAAATTCCTCAAAAAAATAATAGTTTTTTATAAAAAATTAACAGCAAAATCGAAGGGGGCTAACTATGTGGGAAAAAACATTTCATGCTTAGAATTGAAAAAATTGATTCATGTAATGTTTTGATAATTTTCTGCATATTTTTAAACGAAAGTACGTTTTAAAATTAAAACTTTGACCCCTCATCCATTCGGTTTACTGCATTTTTGAGAGAGTTATTAATAATTCAAGAAAAAAATCGATTTTTTTTCAAAAATTCGTTTCCGATTAACGTGTTGAGATAAAAATTTAAAAAAAAAATCGGATGAGTTCCTTTCAATGAACTCTATTAGAGAAGAAAAATTAAAACAATAAAAAATGCGAATTTCAGAAGTGGCCGATTTGGTTAGGAATGCCCCATATACTTAATCGGTTTATGAAAAATTTCCGAGAACGTTCTCGCGTATAAGGATCACGATGCTTTTCTTCTCTCATAGAAATATTCTTAACTCAAGCCCACTATATTAGTATGCAAACGTGATTTTATTTACGTCGTCCTGTCTACCAATTAGTCGATTACCGTGCCAGCAATCTAGACTTCCCAGAATAGGATTAAAAAAAAGGATGCATAATCAATGGTCAAGGATATATGATCGAATGGCCAGCGCATCAAACCTCGCCTGTATTTTTATTTTTATTTCGGCTTCGACGATAGTTCTCTGTACTCTGATTTTCCATTCTAGTTTTTTTTTTTTTTTTTTTTTTTTTTTTTTCATTCCATGGGGTGACAGATGTTGAAGGAAGCATTGAAATTAAATTTATTACTCACACACCGGAAATAAAAACCTGATATCTTCTTTTAACGTATTACTATCACAAAGTTACTTTATTTAGGATTCTTTAATAATTTTATATGAATATTCTTGACACGAAAACTAACAATTTTCTCCTATGAAGTAAAATTTGCTGACGTCAAGAATTTGAGATATTCAATTTCCAATTTTTAACTTTTCCCATCTAAACGCGGGTAAATTTAAGTCGCGTATCGTTTATGAGTTGCAAAAAAATGTGTTTAGGATTTTTCTTTAAAAATTTCGGCTCATGGCCTTTCTGGATATCTGCAAGAAAAATCTTAAATACATTTTTTTTGCAACTCGATTTTTGTAACTTTTTAACGAAATGTGACTTTAATTTACACGCGTTTAGATGGAGAAAATAAAAAATTGCAAATTAAATATCTCAAATTCTAAACATCAGAAAATTTTCCTTCATAGGAGAGAACTGTTAGTTTTGGTGCCAATAACGTTTATGCAAAATTTTGCAAGGACCCTAATTGAAGTCGTTTTGTGATAGTAATACCTTAATATTAGATAATTCAATGAATATGACTAATTTGTTAAATTTTCCTCTATCGAGTGAGATTAAAATTAAAACTTACGCAATCTGCAAAACTTGCCTCCTAACGTCGCTGTAATGAGTTTGAAGAAAAATTTAAAATACAATTATTTTTTATTTTCATCCTCGCTCAGTAAATTTTTTTATATTGTCAAGGCTTAATAATAATAATAATATAATTTTTAACTGTAATTTTTGAATACTCGAAAGATAATTCCATCGATATTATTTTCTTTTGTTTCGATGAGTTTCTTGAATTACCTGACATTTGTCAACTGAAATAAAATCGTATTGATAAATTCGTCTTCACACATGGACCAATCTGTCTCACGAAGTACAGTGTCCGTTCGTGCAAAGGTTTCATCGAGTTCCGATCTAAAAAGATCGATTTCTTATGTTAATGTAAAATCGATAATATACTATCACACCATACCTAATCGGATTTTTTAATTTATTTACCTGTTGTTTCCATATGAGAAAATAAAAAGGGCACTTTGAGCTCGTTCCTCTTGAAACGCTACAAGCAATCGCCCAAGTTCGACCGTCATCCCTATCTAAAATATTTCGTTAAATAATTCAATGGATAGAAAATTGTTATCCAAATAATTAATCATTATAAAAATAATTCTAAGTAAATAATTTACTCGTTATTGAATTTTATGGTCACGTTACAAAAACTTAATTAAAAAAATACTTGCTTAAAAATAAAAAATTCTAATCTTTTGCCACTGATAATTCTGGTGATTATTAAAATGTCATTTATCAAGAACAATTCAAAACAATCTTCTTTTTCTTTTTCTCAATAATTTATTATTTATTAATCACTATTTTTTTTATTGAAATAAATAAAGGCTCATTACGACTTGTCGCTTGGTGTCCTCGAGATATTGTAGCTGAAGGGACGATACTACCATGCTGTGACAACTTTGTGCTATCAGGGCTATTATTGGTATAAATGGCAAAAATATCATTTGAATTAGATAGATTCTACGTCCTTTTTTCGTGCCTGGATTTATTGAGAAACATCGAACATCACCAGTTATCTGAAATATCAATTTATTAACATAACAATCATAATACCTATAACAATTAATCATAAATTTATCGAAGATCCGTACTAAAAATAATAAATAAATAAATAAAATAAATACGGTGATATAATTCCATCAATAAGGAAAAAAAAATGCATACATTTTTCCTTACGTCCGATTTACTTGAAATTTTGCATTCATGGGTTTTTGGGGTAACTGATTACGAATCTGTATGTTAAGGTTTGTACAAAAATTGTCATTCCGATTTTGCAACTAAATCAGTAGAAAATGCATTTTTTCATGAAAAACTACGAATTTTAACTAATTGTTTATACATGGTAATTTTGCATTTGACAGATAATGATTGTTCCTATTTTTTTTTTTTTTTTGTATTTATGAATATTCCAGAGACCATTTAGAAATAAAAAAGGCTTTGTTTGTTGTAAAAAAAAAGTAGTTTTATAAATTGAAAAAACTGCAAAAAAGGTGAATCGCTGAGGATCCTAAAGTGAGACTAAAGTGGACTAATCAGAATGTTCAATAACGTTTCTTTTTTGTTTACCTCATTGACAACGTCTGCGGCATCGATATCGTTAATACCAGCGGTGGATCGTTCCGATTTTTGCTTGCCACCAATGCAATAATTCATTTTATTTCTCCTTTGACAGTAAATTTTCTTCTCTTTTGTGTAAAACACTTTTAAAACTCACCCCTTTTCTATACATAGGTAAATAATGAAATTTTTTCCTTGTCCTTGATTATCTTTTTTAATGGCCACGTGCTAATTGACTCTTTATCATTAGAGTCGTTAACTCAGAGCCTTGGAAACTCAGGCTATGGAAAAATGCGTCTTCATCATTTTTATCGGCGAGATAGGGTTGGTTCTTTTATGACAAAATATATATATTTTTTTAGAGTAGCCTTAAGGGGCTACAAACCTAGGGAGCAGTGCGAGCGGAGCAAAGTTTGACCATTTTTTTCCATCGAACAAATTTTTTTATTCAAAAACTAACGAATGTTTTTCATTGTTTATAGTTTCAAGTATATTCAATCAAATTTTAACAATTAAATATCGAACAATGTGCCCCGTATAGACGCGTGATCCCATGGAAGCCGGTTGACGAAAGTGCGTTTACTGTAATCATCGTAGCTCCGACATTTTGTACCTGAAAAAGAAACAAGAAAAATTTTCTGAAAGTACATGAAAAAAAGAAGATTTTGTCATGGGATTTTTTTGAAACATTATAGTTTTTGTTTTATGAATGAAAGAAGTCCATTTTTTAAATTCAAATAACACGTTTTTACATTCAAACGCGATCGTTATTTTTCGAAAAATCATTTTTTTTTCACATCGGCCATGAAAAACTTTCTTTTCTCATGTATTTTCAGAAGATTTTTCTTGTTTCTTCATCAGGTAAAAAATGTCGGAACTACGATGGTTATCGGAGAAGCACTTTTACCAACCGGCTCCTACGGGACCACGCGCATGTCTACACGGCGCATTCTTCAATATTTATTCGTAAACATTTGATTGAATACACTTGAAACTATCAACTTTAACAAACATTCACTAATTTTTGAATTAAAACATTTGTTCGGTAAATAAAAATTTATCAAACTCTGGTTTCACTGCTCCCTAGGTGTATGTAGCTCCTTAACACAATTTTGGTACATAGCAATTTATTTAGTCGTTGGTGAGAGATTTTTTTTTGTTTCCTATATTTTTACGTGTACAATGTTCACTTGCTTTTCGATTCGGTGCACGTCGGGGATCAATCAACGCCTACCACTTCGAACGAATAGCTTGACATAAAGTCAAATTCTAATTTGACTTTGTGTCAAGTTCAATTGTATTTATTCCAATTTTTATGGAAATTTATATTATCTTCTGAATACCATGATCAGTCGAAGTAAATATTGGCTCCTTTTTAATAACAATTCGAACTTGATTTTATTTACGTTTGCGTTGAATTCCGAATTAAGAAGCTTGTAATATAAATAAGTAAAGAAATTATAGTAATGTAACAAACAATGGCAAAGTCTCGTAATTTAATAGTTGAAACACTCTCATGTTTTTTGCAAAAGTTGTCATTTGAATAGAAACACATTGAGCCGAAATTTTGGTGTTTCTCGTGAATTTTTTTTAACAGGGAAGGAATAATCAGAATTTGTTTAAACTTGGAGGATATTTTATTCGTGTTTTGAAGTACCCTTTGTAATTTTTTCAAGTCATTTCCGCCGGAAATAGTGGAGTTAGAAGCTGCTGTCCATGGACGACTTTTTTTCAACTGGTGGGCATTCTAGCTCAAAAAGTTATTGACCAATCGTTCTGAAAATTTGTGTGAATATTCTTTATTCAATTACAATCTGTGTGAACCTAACTCTGGGATGATATTATTATTAAAAATATTTTTTTTAATGCAAAAAAGGTGAAAAAACATGGTATAAAAACATGACATTGTGTTCAAACACCTCAAAAACATGCAATTTTCAACTTTTTTTATCACAATTAGGTTCATATTCTTAGGAAATATGTTGTTAACGAAAAAAAAAAATTGTAATGATTAAAGATTAAAATTGTGACTTCAAGAATGCCCACCAGCAAAAAAACTCGGATGGCGATCGTCCATGGACAACAGCTTCTAACTCCACTATTTCCGGCGGAAATGACTTGAAAAAATTACAAAGTGTACTTCAAAACATGAATAAAATATCCTCCAAGTTTAAACAAATTCTGATTATTTCTTCCCTATTGAAAAAATTCACGAAGAACACCAAAATTTCAGCCTCCTAAACTGGTTTCTCCCGTTAAGGGATAATTTATGATAAAAAAATTTCCAAAATGACAGAACAAATTTTCCGGTACGCGCGAAAATTTTTTTCAGTTTTTCGTTATTAAAAAAATTAATTGGTCAAACGAAATAATGAGAATGAGCTATAATGAAATCTTCTCATTATTTATTTATTTTTATGTTTCCATAGAAATCCGAAAATAATTTGTTGACTAATACCTTGTAAAGGTCAAGTAATGTCCCGTTTTGTAGACAGGATAACGGAGGACTGAATTCCCGCGCTAGATTTTTCCACCAGTTGATAGCAAATTTACTCCCCTCCCCCTCCAGTTTGATATTCCTCGGCACCTGTGATACGACACTCGCGCAATCCCGACCGCCGACGAATAAGGGAGCGTAATTACATTCCATTTTTCAAGGTCACAGGTCATGTTAAAAAAAAAAAATCTTATTTAAAAATCTGCAAAGACAGAAAATCTCGATAATGATTTTTGGTTTAAAAAGTAATGAGAAAATTACCCTATTGTTTGAACCCAAATTCGCACCCTCCTTTTTATCATTTTTTCCCCTTTTTAATCTTAATTTAGATACCCAAAATATTTTATTCTTTGCTTTTATCGAATAGAGATGGAAAATAGGATAAATAATTGATTAACATAAAAATTAATATAGTTTTATTTATACGTATCTGGACTTACTACTCACATACAATATCATGATGCGATTATCGTCGTAAAAATAGTACAGGGCGATATCGTCAAAATTTTCATTAATTTCTTTATGTTTTTCGTTTATGCGAAATACAGACATTACCACTTATCCGATAACATTTTTATTTTTATATTCGTCATTATCGGT
Organism: Rhimphoctona megacephalus; assembly: GCA_963989365.1. NCBI lineage: Eukaryota > Metazoa > Arthropoda > Insecta > Hymenoptera > Ichneumonidae > Rhimphoctona > Rhimphoctona megacephalus. The sequence goes on along the minus strand of OZ022416.1, from coordinate 38,444,245 downwards.
GTGCAATTCGAAGGATCCTCTTATCTCGCATTCTCGTCTAATAATTGTCTAATAATTTAGAAAAAAAAAAAATATGATAAAAAAATAATAATGACTAGCAATTCGTATTCTAATACATAGGAAATGAATTGGAAAAGAGAGAATTCATGAGTTTTTCGAGGAAAGAGACTCGAATATTTAGAACACTCTATTGTTTATTGATTACTAAATTTTTGCTGACTGTATATTTACAGAAAAAAAAATAAGAACAATGTTTGAAAAAATAATAATTATAGACGAAAGCCATGAAAAAATATTGATAGTTAAATTTGTGCGTGTTCAGAAGAGTGATGTATCGTAATATGAAGTCGAAAAGAAAAATGAAATGTGCGTGAAATTCTTTGCCCATATCCATTGGTTTGTGATTAAAAAATGGCCGTTGGGACAGTGACTGAAAATTCTCGATATTATTCGTGAATAGGCCATTGTCTTTCGAGACTCCTACGTGCCTTTTTTCGGCCAATAAGAATGAGCTTTTTTGTTAGGGACTGTTTTCCCTCCTATATTCTTTGAAGCATGTAAATGTCGGATTGAAGAAAAATTGTGATTCTTTTTTTTTCATAACTAGATGAGGGCGGATATTTTGGTACGCCGTTTTAGTTTAGTGAATTAGGATCGTTCGATTGTTTCAAATTTTTCTAGTTCGTTTAGAATGAAGCTTGGAAATGAATGATTTATCAAAGATAGTTCGACTGAATGGCAACAAAATGAAATTTAAATTTTCCAAGTAGAATATCGCGCTTCAAAGAGTCAAAGGACTTTGATCGTTAAGCTCCTTCAGTCTTGGTCTCAGATCATTAAATATGGGTATACAGTAGTATTGTCCTCGAGAGGCAACGATAACGGTGGCCGAATTAAATCGAAGTGGAATCTTCGCTGTCCGAGTCACAGTCAGGACCGAAACTCTGTCCGACGTGTTGTTCGGGCCAGTTGACCTCAACTCTGACCTCGTACTTGTGTTCTTCAAGGTTGTTTGAAGGTTTTATACTGACGTAAGTATTTTTGAGTGTTTGATTGGAATCGATATTTGTACCGGTGAATTTGGTAAATCTCTCTTTTGGAATTCTCGGTTGAAGATAGTGCGAGTCTTTTATTGGCGCCGATTTTTTTGGCGAAATTTTTTTCGAAGCAGTCTTTTCAGGGCTGGTTCTTAGCGCGGACTCAACTTTGAGGGTATTTTTTTGATTGGTTTTGTTGACGTTGTCATTTTTTCGTATTACTTTGGGGCTTTCATTTTCCAGACATTTTTTCATCCATTTGGGGGTTTCGCTAGAATAAACGTGAGTTTTCTTCATGTACTTTGGACTACTGAGAATCATGGGAATTTCAGTTTCGATGACGGTCGTTATAACTTGCTCATTCTCATCGAAATTGCTCTCGAGATATTTTTTTTTTGGTAGAGCAACGCTGAGTCTCCCGATGACCTCTTTCATGTCGTCCTTAGCATCATAAGTGTAGGAATAATGCCGTTGAATATGTTTAGGTTCTTCCTTCTTGATCTCATTGGCCTCGATGCTTCCCTTCTCGATCTCGATTTTCATGAGTTTCTCAATCGCAGCATCGATCGATGCACGAGCCGTTTTCTTCTCGCCTTGATTGATCACCAACTCCTGAGTCCTCGCTTGGGACAAGAGACTTTGTTTCAAGTTTCCAGTCAAACTGTGTCTCTGTTTAATCGGTGAATCAAGCAGTCTTCGCAAACTAGAGTTTCTGATTTCAGGTACGGACATTCGTTCCCGAGTGATTGGCGCGGAGGGAGGTGGAGGTGTAGTTTTAAGGATGGGCGCAAGAAATTGTCTGTCCTGCGATGGGACAAAAATGGGCGTGGCACTGGCAACGAGAACATTTTCCAAGCCTTCGGTGGGTAATTTACCTTTGAGTCCAAGATTCTCCTCGTTCTTGGTTTGATGTTCGGAAATGGGTGAACTGGCGATAGGCAATAATCGCCTGGTTCCTCTGCCTTCAGGATTCAACTGGCTGTCCAAACTGTAACGCTGCTTTGGTGTTCCAGCAATGAGACGTAAATCATTCTGGGTTTCAAGCTCGGGTATGGAGAATCTATCACGATTAAATTTAGTGGCGGAAGAAGCAGGTTCTTTGAGACTCCGATATCGCGAGCCACCAAAATCTAGCTGTGACAAACGGTCCCTTTTCACGGGTGATGGACCGAAACGCTTGACTTTCATGGGCGAATGGAGGGAGGCTTGATGTTCCTTCCATGCGCTGAGACAAGGCTGGGACAATCGTTGTTGGACACGACCAGGATAAAAGTCACCCATTACCAAAGTTGGCTGGGAGAGTCGTTCTCGTTTCCCGGTAACTGGATCAACTCGGAACATCCGCCTAACGTCAGGCTGGGAAAGCCGACCTCCGTGAATATCCCGATAACCAACACCGCTGCCACTTCCGGCACCACCACCGCTGGCTCCACCGCCCAGAGAATGAACGTTCGGTGTGGAAAGGCGTTCTTCTTCGATCTGAAGATTTATACTGTTGTCACCGGATGCTCTCAGGCTGGAATATGACAATCGGGAACCTCTCATCGTTCCGACAAAGTTGATACCGGAATAACTGGCGTTCAAAGTCGGCTGAGACATTCTAGTACGACGATCCGGTGACAAACTATGCCGATGTTGATCGCTATATGGTATCATCAAAGTTGGTAAATTCGGCTGGGAATAACGACTTCTTTGGCTAGCTGGTGAATAACTGGGTGGACAAGGAGTCGCGGTTGATAAGGTTCCCTCGTAAGTTATCGCCGAATCTTGTGATTCTATGCTTGATTGGGACTGAGGATGGAGCTTAACGGGTGCAATATGAAGATTCGGCTGCGACAAACGCGCTCTTTTACCGATACCCGGCTTCTTCAGATGATCGATTAGATTGGGTTGGGACAAACGTATGCATGGATTTGGACGTAGGGGAAGTCTGTTGAGGTACCACAAATCCCTGCGGGAATATGGCTCGCATCAGAGGGTTCCTTCCTCCCGAAGACGTCGCATGAATACGGGCCTCACATCCTCGAAGAATGTTGGCAAATCGAGTTCCGCTGCTCGTGCTATTCCTCCGTCTTTGCATTCCAGCCAGTACGTGTCCATTAGGCCCTTGCCCTCAAAATTAAATAAATAACCATTATTATATTCTCTTCGGTTATGAATTAGAAACGCTTTCCCAATAGTTTCGTTCAAATCGGGGACATTTTTTGTACCTTAACATCGACGAGTCCACGATGCTCGATCCGAAAACCACCCACAGCATCCAATGCTTTTTTCATTTCCAGACTTATGTGAATACGCAATGCTGCAATTGATTATACAATTATGAGATTCTTGTTTTTTCAATACCCATTTGGCGACAATCTGATCTATCGAATGATCGCCTGTATATTTTCGACATGAATCCCTGAAGGATCATGCCTAGTTATGATCTAAAAGAAAACGTGACTTTTCGAACCGTGTCGTTTTATATCCAACAACATATCTTACGTACATATCTTACAAAGCATATTTTGAAAAGTATTCCTTAATTTTTTTTTTCAAAATAGAATATGTTAATATTACATAATTATACCCATTATTTATTATTGTATAATTATATAATATTATATAATAATATATATAATATTATATAATTATATAATTATAGGAATGTTATTACATAATTATAGCCATTCTGGCAGGGGTCTTCCAAATAAGCTGCTTTTGCGGTGACAACGATTTTTCGGATTTGTCTCGTCTAAAATGAAAAAATGAATAAAATTTATGCGATATATCAACAGACGCAGTCTTTGAACGAAGGATTTTTCAAAATATCAATTACAGAAGGAGCGACGGATGTCTGAAGTAAAATTAACGATTTTCAATAAAAATGACACTCGTTTTTCGGCAATAAAACAAAAACGTATGCAAAAAATAAAAAATCCTTCGTTCGAGGACTGCGTCTGATTATATATCAAATAAATCTTTTCCATTTTTTTCATTTTAGACGAGCCAAAGCTGAAAAATCGTAGTCACCGCAATAGCATTTTTTTTTTTTATGACCTCCCACCAGAATGGCTACAACTCGTTTATTTTAACATATTTTATTTCGAAAAAATGATGGAATACTCTTCAAAGTATACGTTATAAAATACGTAATTATTTGTTAAATATAAAAGCATCGTTTTCATGAAAAAAAAGAAAAATCGAAAAAGATCGAACCTTCACCCGTGGATTCCATTCTACTGGCAGTGTTAACAGTGTCGCCAAATAAACAGTATCTCGGCATTTTACTGCCTACAATTCCAGCGACAACGGGTCCAGTATGGGCGCCACTTCGAATCTGTAGACGTTCACCAGGTCGTTTGGGGACTTGAAAGACCGAGGATGCCGCCAAGAGATCGAGGGCCATCGTAGCAATTTCCGAGACGTGTTTCTCACCTGTTTTTGGTTTTTTTTTTACAATGTCCAACTAATTCAATACCGTCGCGAATGAAGAACATAATATATATATATTGTGATGGAAAAAAATAGAGATTGAACGATTGGAGCATTGAGGCACTCATCGATTTTGATACACCGAAAGAGAAAGAGGCAGACACACACCGAGGATACTCCCAGAACATGCAGGACACATGGATCTTGTACTCTCGTGGGGCTCGTACTTTTACCATTTCTAACTGGCAGACCTGATGCCACCATATACGAATCACCAATCGTTTCGACTTTGTATACGTCATAGCACTCGATACGGGCGTCGAAGAGCTTGTATATCGAGTTTAGAAATGTTACCACCTAAATTAATCATTTAATTTCGTAATGGAAAAATGTAAAAATATGTTAATGTTATTTTTCATTATTAATTTGACAGATTGTTAATTAACCTCAAGTGGTGTGTTCTCTGCGGCGATTTCCGTGAACCCGACGATGTCGCTGAAGTAAACAGTCACAGCCTCGTAATATTCAGCTGGCACCTAGTGAAATTCATCAATGTGAAATACAAAAAAGATTCATTCGAGGTCCCTCTGTTATCAAGATTCGTCACCTGCTGAGTTTGTTTCAATTGTTGAGCCACGCTCGGTGGTAACATTTGGAAAAGTAAGGTGTCGCTCTTTCTCTTCTCTCGCTTCAATTCTCGTGCCTTTTGGGCCAGATTTGCAGCATACATCTACATCATTGAATATTTTATTTATTACATAATCAATTGTTTACTCGAGAAATTTCGAATGTTGATGTCAAATTTTAGTCTCCGTTCGAGAATATTCCTTAGTTCATTAAGGTTGACCTATCGCAGCAGCTAGTCAAGAGACACTCTATTATTTTGAAAACCGTGAATGAGCCATGTATGATATATTTAGATATTATTTTAATAGTATTACGAAAGTATAAGATTTTATAAATGTGTGTCACGATTATTTATGGAATTTTATTCATTACGAAATTTTCCAATATGAATCTGATTTGACTCACATTGTCCAATCGGCCATACTACTAATATACGTGTTAGCGATATAATTTCGGGTGATAATAATCGCCAACGAGTGATTAAACTCACGGGAAGGGAGAAGGGAGAGGCTAATAAGCCTAAGAAGAAGAAGGGAGTTGTTCTCGAGACGGTGACGAGTTCGGGTCGTCGCCCGTGAGTCTCGTCGAATAAGAATTGTTAGATTATTTATTTTAAGTACATTGACGCGAATAAAACTAGGAATAATTATCGATCGCCCATCTGTAAGAAAGTCCCGTATGGAACTTGAGATTAATAAAGAAAGAAAACCGTGCCCCATAAAAATCTACGCCGTTTTAATTCTTCAAACCGTATATTCACTTCCTCACGAGCCCTGCCGTTCGCGGACAAATAAAACACCCTGACAAAAATAAAGTTTACAACAATTTCAGAACTGGGATTCGAGTGAAAAATTACGGTTTGCGTTTTGTGCGAACGCGATAACGATAAAATTGCGCGTTAAATAATTTCGAAAATAATTCGTTACTTCGAAAATTTCGGTTAGGCGTGTTTCTTTTTTTCTCATATTGTTCCGCTCGAGTGCTTATTCGAACAACAAGTGCCATGGCGAATAATGATAATATTCCTGCGAAATTTCCATCCGGCCTTCAACTCGGAGACACTCATTCGTCAAGCGGCTTTCAACAACAAGTCGGTTTTCAACCTGTATCTACAGCTCAAGGTAACAACGATATTTACCAAGATAGAGTATATGTTGAAGACGCTCGGCACACGGGTGCCCAGAGAGGTCCAAATTTCGCACCGACTGGCGTAAACATGGGAAAAACGACATCGAACGACTCAAGAATTATGATAGAAACACCGCCTATAGATAGTTCGAGAGGGATAGGGACAGAAAATCAATCGGACAATCGAATTTTCGAAATGATGACGCAACTCTTACAGCAAAATATGATGATGATTCAACAAACTCGTGATGCGGCCCGTACGTTGCCAAACTTTCACGTGATGCCCGATTTATCGAAATCGGTCGGAGATTTTTTAGGACACGAAAGTCCAGTTGAGGCGCGACAATGGCTTGATCAAATCGAAGCGTCTGCGAGAGTTCACAACTGGCCAGAAGCCTTTTTATATGAAACGGCAAGGATGCATCTACAACAAGCAGCCAAATCGTGGTTCCAAACGCATCGTGGAGGTTTTACTAGTTGGCAAAATTTTCGTGAATCGTTTAAAAAGACTTGGATACCCCAGTTAAATCGAACGCAATTGTGGGAAAAAATGCAAAATCGTAAACAGCGAGACAATGAGTGTTTCGCCGACTATTTTCACGAAAAAGTTAAATTGTGCAAAAATCTCGGGCTGACATTCGACGAAATAAAAGAGCAAGTTTCATCGGGATTGCTCGCAAGAGATTCAGCAGTTCACGCGCTGTCAACAATGTACAAAGATGAGGACGCACTTTTTCACGGTCTAGTGATGTTCGAACGTACATTAAAATCTTTCGACCGTCAACGGTCGCGGAAAACAAAAGAAGCTTCCGAAAAACCAAAAACATTAACATCTTCGAGTTCGAGTGCCGAGACATCGGAAAGTAGCGGTGTTCCAAACGGTGACAACAAAAAAAAAGTGAGGTGTTTCAATTGTAATAAGACGGGTCACTTTTCCCGGAATTGCCCAGAACCACGAAAAGAAAAAAAGTGTACAAGATGTGGTGAATCGGGGCATTTTGCCAAATATTGTGAGAAACCGAAACCTTTGGAGAGAGCGAATGTAAACATCATATCAAATTCTTCTCCGAGTGTGCACGCTAGCAACGATACAACATACGAGAGCCTTAACGCGGAAGAACACGACGGTTCTTCATTTACGTTAAACCTCGCGAAATATCTGAAGCAAGTGAAAGTAAACAATGTTGAATTTGATGCGATGATAGATGCTGGAAGTTCGGACTGCACGATTAAGGCATCAGCTGTTTTGTGCAACGATTTACCTATCATTCGAAAAGTAAATACTTTAAGTGGTTTTGGAGGTGAAAACAATGTAGTGAAATCGTTCGGAGTGGTTGAAGCCACAATAAACGTTGACGGAGTCACGGGGCACGGAGTGTGGTTGCGCATTGTCCCGGATAACGTCCAGTCGTTCGACGTTCTTATTGGTAGGACGTTTACAGAATTGGAACACATTGTGTATATAAAGATTGACGATCAACTTATTTTTATCGATCGTTCTACCGCGGAGTTGGCAAAAATTATGCCAGACCTTGAAAAGTCAACAGACAAAAATACGATCTTGTTACGCGACGAGATCCTCCCTCCGGCAACTATAAATTTTGTTGAGATTCAATCGGTAACATCACAGCTGTCCGTCCCGGTTTTGAATCTTAGCAAACGGGCTGTAAGTTTAAAGGAAGGGCAGAAAATCGATTCAAAAATGATGATCGTCGAGAAGCAGCCCCCTCCACTTCAACCACGACGAGCAGCGATCACCGAGGATGAAGTCAACATAGACTCTGCGCTGACATCGAAACAACGGCAAGATTTGGTGACCTTGTTGAATGAATTTCGTGTGTGTGTGGCCCAAAATATTTTTGAAATTGGGAAAACAAATTTACTTGAAATGGATATTCATGTTAACCCTGGTAGTGTGCCTGTGTGTGCGAAACCGTATCGCGCAAATAATGCGGAGCGTGAAATCATGAAGAAAACCATTTCAGAGTGGAAAAGTGCGGGAATAGTTCGGGAAACTTCGTCGCCGTATGCGAGCCCCGTATTACTCGTACGAAAAAGTAACGGCGATTCTCGACTCGTTGTTGATTATCGTAGACTAAATGCGCAAACAGAGCGAATAAATTTTCCACTTCCGAATATTGACGAATATCTCGAAGTTTTGAGCGGGTCTAAGGTTTTTGCGACCCTCGATTTAGCGCATGGCTATTTACAATTACCTCTCAAGGACGAGGCTTGTGCGAAGACGGCTTTTATTACACCCGATGGTACCGGGGAGTTCACGAGAGCGATGTTTGGCTTAATGAACGCCCCTTTCTACTTTTCAAAAATGATGGATCTGGCTCTTGGTCCTTTGAGAAATAAAATCTTGTTATTTTATTTAGACGATGTGTTAATTTTGGCCAAAAATTGGGAAGAGTTGGTAGATCGTCTTCGTGCAACCCTCGAAGCATTGAGAAAAGCGGGTCTGACCTTGAGGCTGGAAAAATGTAAGTTCGGAATGAAACGCGTGGAATATCTCGGATTTGTTGTGTCGGGGCAGGGTATTGAGCCCGGTCCAGTAAAAATTGAAGCGATAGCGAAATATCCAAGACCGAAAAATGTTCACGAAGTCCGAAGATTCGTGGGAATGGCAAGTTTTTTTCGTAGGTTTGTGCCCAAGTTTGCGTCGATTGTTGCGCCGTTAACCGAGTTAACGCGCAAAACGATAGAATTTAAATGGACGGAAAAAGAAGATTTGTCATTTACTCGAATTAAGGAAATTTTATCGTCGAAACCGGTGCTCGGTATCTATAACCCAAATGCGTCAAAAACCGAGCTACATACGGACGCCAGTTCCGAGGGTTTAGGTGCGATACTTTTTCAGGAAAACGAGATCGGAGAATTACACCCGATATTTGCGGTAAGTCGAAGAACATCTTCGGTCGAGCGAAGTTACCACTCTAGTAAACTCGAGCTCATGGCATTAGTTTGGGCTGTTGAACGATTGCGAGTATTTTTGGTCTCATTAAAATTCACTATTATCACAGATTGCCAAGCTCTCGTGTATCTTAATGCGAATAAGACGGTAAATCCCCAAGTAGTTAGATGGTCAGCTCTGCTCTCCGAATATGACTTCGAAATAAGACATAGAAAGGGCACTGCCATGCAGCATGTCGACGCTCTCTCTAGAGCGCCAGTAGACGAACCGAAAAACGAGGAATTGGTGGAACGAGCGCATATTTTTCAAATCGCTTCGCGAGAAGATGAAATTTTACTCCATCAACATCATGACGTTGACTTAAAAAGAAAAATTGAGATTTTATCGAGTCCTCAAGGTCAAAGAACAAAGGCCGAGCTTGATTCTGTCAAAGATTATGTTTTACGTAACGGAATTTTATATAAAAAATCGGTAGATAGGGGAAAAGAAATTGAATTGTATGTCGCACCTGCCTCGATGAGGAAAGCAATTGCGATCAAATATCACGATTTGAGCAGCCATTTTGGCGTTGATAAAACGATATCGAGAATCAGAGCGTATTATTATTTTCCAAGATTGCGGGCGTATATACGAAGACATATTGCCCAATGTATCGAATGCTTAATGAGTAAAAAGGCTAGTGGTCCTCGGGCCGGTGAACTACACCCAATTCCCCCGGGAAAACGCCCTTTCGGTGTTATTCACGTAGATCATATTGGACCGTTTATTTCCTCGACCAAGGGGAGTAAATACATTCTGGGCTTGATTGACACGCTCACAAAATTTGTGATTTTTGAACCAGTTAAAAATACAAGTGCGGCCCTCACAGTGAAAAAGTTAGAAGAATTCGTTGGTCGATTTGGAGCGCCAGATCGTATTATCAGTGACCGTGGTACCAGTTTCACGGCAAAAACATTTGAGGAATTTTGTAAACGTCATGGTATTCACCATACTTTAAATTCTAGTCGTCATCCTCAGGCCAACGGGCTTATCGAAAGAATGAATAGAACACTGTTACCCGCCATGATAATACGAACTGAGCAGGGAGATCGAACAAATTGGGATGCGGAGGTTAAGGAAATCGAACGAGACGTTAACTTATCTGTTAGTAAAGCGACCGGAAAAACTCCGTTCGAAAGTTTATATGGCTATCAACCACGTGTAGGTGATGGTCAATTACGAGAGTTATCAAAACATTGCGAATCTTATCGTGACCCAGTAGAAATACGTGAAGAAAATCGAATTAATATTGAGAATGCACAACAAAAGTACAAACAACGTTACGACAAGAATCGCAAAGCGTACGTAAATTATAAAATCGGTGACATAGTTTATGTTCAGATTAATCCTAATACAACTACGGGAGAAAGTACAAAACTCCAACAACGTTTTCGAGGTCCATGTGTGGTGACCGACGTTTATCAAAACGATACTTATGTGATTGAACGCTTAGCGGGCGAAAAAAAATTAAGTCGTCCTACCACAGCTCATGTCTCACAATTAAAACTGTGGCGAGGACATCCAGAAGTAGAAGAAAACATTTCAAGCGACGACGAATGAATAATCGTCAATATGGTAACATTATCGGTCAATCAAAATATTTGTAAAAGAAGATGTATTGGTAATGTAAGCGTGAAAATAAGAGAAACGTCTCTTAATATTATTTAAAAAAAAAAAAAAAAAAAAAAAAAAAGGGGAGGCGAATATGATCCACGATATAAATCGTACGACAAAATGTGAAAAATTAATTTTGAGGGTCCAAAATTACTCTCAGGATGGTCGAGTGTTAGCGATATAATTTCGGGTGATAATAATCGCCAACGAGTGATTAAACTCACGGGAAGGGAGAAGGGAGAGGCTAATAAGCCTAAGAAGAAGAAGGGAGTTGTTCTCGAGACGGTGACGAGTTCGGGTCGTCGCCCGTGAGTCTCGTCGAATAAGAATTGTTAGATTATTTATTTTAAGTACATTGACGCGAATAAAACTAGGAATAATTATCGATCGCCCATCTGTAAGAAAGTCCCGTATGGAACTTGAGATTAATAAAGAAAGAAAACCGTGCCCCATAAAAATCTACGCCGTTTTAATTCTTCAAACCGTATATTCACTTCCTCACGAGCCCTGCCGTTCGCGGACAAATAAAACACCCTGACAAAAATAAAGTTTACAACATACGTCTCATCAACACCGTCTCGTGCAAGGAAGAATTTAATAAAAAAAAATATGATGAAAATATGAAAATCTATTGGAAGAATGTCATCAAGGATATTGTTCTAATATGTAATCATAAAAAAAAATCCAATCTGATATTCTGAATCTGTTATTTTTTTTTTTTTTCTAATAATCTTTTCGACGATTTTTTCTACGCGCAAGATTTTTACTGGGGTTATAATTGTCAGAGATATTTTTTACAAGCATATTATTCCGGGCATCGTCCAGGATAAATTAACTCAATAACTCACAAGGAAAGGTACTTTGGTGTCCCCCTCCGATTTTGATAATTTTTATATATGTTATAGTCCATCGAAAATTAAGAGACACGTAATTTTTTTTATCGGCTTAAAGTTATTTTTAAGGGGTGAAATCGACCCCCAAAGTTGAGCATGTTTTGCATCTGGTAGAGTGTTTCATATAGAAGCACTTAACCGATCGTAACGAAACCAATTGCAAAACGTTTTTCACGTCAAATAACCTGTATATAATGTTCAACTTCTTATGCACCCCTATTACATGGGGATGATTCACCCCCGAATATCCAGAATTCTTTTGTATAAAAAAAACTTGCAATCCGATTTCAATAAAACAAACGCCATTTTGCAGAGCAAAAAAAATAAAATTGACGTATTTTTGGGTTTTTCTCAGATTAAAAAAATTAAGGGGGTAAAACACCCTTAAAATGTCAAATTTCATTTTGAGCACTGTCCCCTTCCGATTTCAATATTTTTTTTATAAAATGTAGCTTATCGAAAAATAAGACCACCTATTATTTTTATTGGCTCAAAATTATTTTTAAGGCGTGAAATCAACCCCCAAAGTTGGGCATGTTTTGCATCTGGTAGAGTGTTTCATATAGAAGCACTCAACCGATCGTAACGAAACCAATTGCAAAACGTTTTTCACGTCAAATAACCTGTATATAATGTTCAACTTCTTATGCACCCTTACTTACTGCAGGGGGGTGAACCACCCCCTGACATTCATAATTTTTTGTATAAAAGAAAAATTGTCATTCGATTTCAATGGAAAAACCAACATTTTGAAAAGCAAAAAAAAATTATAGTGAATGTGTCTAGATTTTTCCAATAAAAAAAATTAAGCGGGTAAAACACCCCTAAAATCTCAAATTTCATTTTACGCACTTAAATGATAAAATTCAATTCAATTGGTCTCATTATCATTGCGTATCGACTTATATGCTAAATAATATTTATTTCGCATGTACATCGGCTTTTTAATTATATGAAAAATTGAGTACTCCTACATCTTCGGTGGTCGTGAGCTTCACGATTTTTTATTTTTGTATACACATGGTCTGTACACAAATATATATATATAGGTTATACATAGGCGCTAAAATCTTTCATGTAGTAAAAATAGATTCCAATTCAAATTTTCGTTTCAATTATCATTCCTGAACTTAATGATTATATTTTGAACAGTAATGATGTTCTTCGAAGAAATGTTTGAAACAAAGTGACTTTTTACACCATGAACATCTTACTACAGCCACATTTGTGCAGCCTTCAATTTCACATTGTGTTTGAGATGACATACCAAAAGCGAATTCAACGGGATTTTCGAAATGCTCAGGTCGTTCTTCTATGTACCCACTTTTGAACCAGGCATATCGAAATAAATTTTCGTACCTCGGAGATGATAATTGATTATGTACTAGAGATTGCAGCTTGATTATATTATTTCGTAAATGTAGACTTAAATCATAATCAAGTAACATGACACTGTCTGAAAAATGTCTGACATAATTTTTCCAAATTCTAAATCCGAAGACATCAAGTGGCTGGATATTCCCTGTTGTTCCTTTCGGTATGATCATTGTAACAATTTCTTTGTTATGTGGTGTAACTTCCGTGACAACACTAGGGCAATGTCCACTCCATGAGTCTATTAAAAGCACACTTTTCTCACCGACATTTGGGAAGAACACTTCTTGAAGCCATACTTTGAAATGTTTTATAAATCAATATGTAAAAATTAATAGCACATCTATTTTTTATATTTGAATATTACATACCAACGTACCTGATGTAGCCTTGCCAGATTTTGAAACACTTATAAAAACATTGGGAGGTCGAAAAATGGTTCGTTCTACGATTGGCCCCAACCGCCCGGATGGCTCTTTTAAAATTATCAGAAGAGGTGACAACAATTTTCCTGCTGCTGATATTGTCGGCTGGATGGTGTAGCTATGGGTTGTCGCTGAAACGGATTGTACAAGGCATTCTACTTGTTTTGTACCTTCTTCTGTTAACGTTCGCCCTGAATGGACTTCTAATTGGAAACCACTTTGATCAGAATTATAAATATTTTCCAAGCCATATTCCTCAATTTTCAATTGAACTGCGGAGACAAATTTATTAGCATCGTTTTGTAATATGTCCTTTGATTCGAGAGTCTTTCTTGTCACGAATTTATTTATTTTTCTACTTGTTATTCGATGAACTTTTTTAAACTTTTTTATCCATGTTGGCGAAGCCCTGAAACGCAAATTCTCATGCCCAATCAATTTTTGGGCTTGTAATGCCCATCTCCGAAGATCGATATCGTGTACAATGAGACCTGCTTCTATGGCGCTTTTTAAATTATCGATTGTATATTCAGAAATGCGCGACAATTTTTCCTTGTAAGTTCCGCCTTTATTAATTTGTTGAGCCCAGCGCCTTAATTGGCGCACAGATTTAACGAGTTTAAATCGGTTTTGGACTGTTTCTATTTTCCTATTTTGTTTCGTTTTTGCACTTCTCCAGTACTCAACAGCTCTTTGTTTGTAGTCGTAGCTCAAATCTTCTTCATCGTCAGTACACGTTTCAGGGCTTAATGGAGATTCTCCAAGACCCCATTCGATGTCATTATCTTCGACAGGTTCTACTATGACATCTCTAAACGGTTCTTGAAAATCTAATGTCGTATCTTCGACGATTTCTAACTGATTGAACTCTGCCATAGAGGCCTTCAGAATTTCCGCGAAACTCTCTTTCAATTCCACTTCATTATTGTTAACAGGACTGTCAGGAATGTTCATTACCTCGAATGTAAGAAACAACAGTCTTATTACGTTCATTGGATTGATGGACATGTTAATAACAATACGGTATTCACGATAGCGGACACGATAATGACTGATCAACAGTCGAACAGCAACTTAACTTCTGGAATAATATAAAGTCAGTTTTACCTTTTTCATCTTGAGTGGGCGGTTTGATCTGACATCACCACGAAAACAGCATTTTTATTTGGTTTTCGGATATACCTCAAACATTAGCCTGAGCGAACTGGCTTTTTCAAGAATACTTGGGGTCGAGCCACTATAGCGGTTCTTGATATGAATAAGAATATGGCAAGGCATGAGCCAGCTTTGTTTACATTCTGGGCGGTGAATTGCTGATGCGACTCTTTTGATATTTGAGTTTTTTTTTTATTTTCGTAAATCGTTCAAAATAGAAACTTATATAAATAGAACGGATACCAACACTTCTTTATAAACGTGAAGCATGTCAGAAGGGCAGCGGATGTACATGCGAAATAAATATTATTTAGCATATAAGTCGATACGCAATGATAATGAGACCAATTGAATTGAATTTTATCATTTAAGTGCGCAAAATGACATTTGAGATTTTAGGGGTGTTTTACCCCCTTAATTTTTTTTATTCGAAAAATCTAGACACATTCACTATAATTTTTTTTTGCTTTTCAAAATGTTGGTTTTTCCATTGAAATCGAATGACAATTTTTCTTTTATACAAAAAATTATGAATGTCAGGGGGTGGTTCAGCCCCCTGCAGTAAGTAAGGGTGCATAAGAAGTTGAACATTATATACAGGTTATTTGACGTGAAAAACGTTTTGCAATTGGTTTCGTTACGATCGGTTGAGTGCTTCTATATGAAACACTCTACCAGATGCAAAACATGCCCAACTTTGGGGGTTGATTTCACGCCTTAAAAATAATTTTGAGCCAATAAAAATAATAGGTGGTCTTATTTTTCGATAAGCTACATTTTATAAAAAAAATATTGAAATCGGAAGGGGACAGTGCTCAAAATGAAATTTGACATTTTAAGGGTGTTTTACCCCCTTAATTTTTTTAATCTGAGAAAAACCCAAAAATACGTCAATTTTATTTTTTTTGCTCTGCAAAATGGCGTTTGTTTTATTGAAATCGGATTGCAAGTTTTTTTTATACAAAAGAATTCTGGATATTCGGGGGTGAATCATCCCCATGTAATAGGGGTGCATAAGAAGTTGAACATTATATACAGGTTATTTGACGTGAAAAACGTTTTGCAATTGGTTTCGTTACGATCGGTTAAGTGCTTCTATATGAAACACTCTACCAGATGCAAAACATGCTCAACTTTGGGGGTCGATTTCACCCCTTAAAAATAACTTTAAGCCGATAAAAAAAATTACGTGTCTCTTAATTTTCGATGGACTATAACATATATAAAAATTATCAAAATCGGAGGGGGACACCAAAGTACCTTTCCTTGTCAGTACTACTGTACAATATAAACAGCCTGATAGCGGGCATATTTGAATCGGTCCCGTTTTATTCGAGGTTATACAGCGTTGCCAGATTTACGTAGTCAGAGCGGTGGTAGCAGTAGACACCGACGTACTAAGTAATTAGTCAACTAAAACGAAGATTTTTATTATAATTGTTCGACAAACCTCATTTTTTATGGTTTTTAAATGATCCTCATAATTTTTTAAACATTTTAAAATTTTGTTTGAAAATTAATGTTAATTGTGAAAACTACTCATTCATGCCGCAATCTCTGTCAAAGCGAGATTTGCATAATAAGCCATGTGTTAAATTTCTAAATTTTATCAATTGTTTATCGTTGTAACTAGTCGGCGATGGGCTCTAAAATTTTGCAGGCGTTTTCCTGCATACTTCAATCAACTGTAGAATTAAAGAAAATTTGAATCTTTCTCTAATAATAAGGTTCGCGATAGGTCAACCTTAATATATTATCGATTAACATTTTTTGAAGGATTTTTCCGATGGTTTTGGGACTACGATTGCCAAATGGCTACAAAAACGGGACTAAAATTTGTCTCAGAATCATTCAGCCTGAATATCGAATTTCAAAACTCGCCTGTATAGTTGCAACGGCATTCCGAACCAAGATTATAATTATAGGTGAAACAATGAGGACGAGGACGACAATAGCAATCCCAGCAACTTCCTTGTTGCTAGCATCCTGCAGGGTCGAGCTTACGTAGTCTCTGTTTCCCGAAAAAGTCAAACAAACGAAATGCAAAGTTTTGAATTTTGGTGGGTAAATAATAAAGTAGCGCGCTATATTGATATCCTGAACGTTGCTCGCGCTACGAAAGATTTTTTCACACTAATAGTTTCAAGTGCTTAATTTTCGCCACAGTAATTGTGATTTTTGAACATTTGTCTAGCTTCAAAACCATAAGTAGAACGATAATTGATAGTATAGAAAAAAATAATTCAAAAATAAAAATAAGACATTTTTTTGAACTCTTTCATCGTGCATACTATGAATAAATTGGAAGGACATAGAAATTTTTTTTAATGTTTATGCCATTTGAAAATTTCGAGTAATCATCGTTTTAAGGTATTACTATCACAAAACGATTTCATTTAGGGTCCTTGCAAAATTTTGCATAAACGTTCTTGGCACCAAAACTAACAGTTTTCTCCTATGAAGGAAATTTTTTTGACGTTTAAAATTTGAGATATTTAATTTGCAATTTTTTATTTTCTTCATCTAAATGCGTGTAAATTAAAGTCACATTTCGTTAAAAAGATGCAAAAATCGAGTTGCAAAAAAAAATGTATTTAAGATTTTTGTTGCAGATAGCCAGAAAGGCCATGAGCCGAAATTTTTAAAGAAAAATCCTAAACACATTTTTTTGCAACTCATAAACGATACGCGACTTGAATTTACACGCGTTTAGATGGGAAAAGTTAAAAATTGGAAATTGAATATCTCAAATTCTTGACGTCAGCAAATTTTTCTTCATAGGAGAAAATTGTTAGTTTTGGTGTCAAGAATATTCATACAAAATTATTAAAGAATCCTAAATAAAGTAACTTTGTGATAGTAATACGTTAATAGGAATGTAAATAAAAGGTTCGTAGCGCGATCGCGGACGCGTTAAAGAACATAAAAAATAACGAATAAATTACGGGAGAGCGGTTGGTCTAGTGGATAAGGACTCGGGCTCGCACGCCGTGGGTCCCGGGTTCGAATCCCGACCAAAACACCAATGAAAAATTGAGATTTTTTTCACGTGCTTCCACTGTAATCCCGGGTGGTTTGGACTCCACCTTTATAAAAATCATGTCCAGACCTCGCTGTGATGCCTGAGCGGTCGGTGTACGGCTCCGGGTGCCTCCCGTGGACGGTTCTCATCGTGCGGATGGTGGCGCCCCCTAGCCGTGTGTACTGGCTAGCTCATTGCATTACAGCTGAGGAGGTACCTTTCTTAAGCGCCTCTGGTAGCTGTGCTTGAACATGCTCGCATTGCTACCCGGGGAAATGAGGTAGGTACCGGTTGTATCGGCAAGGTTTTCTGCAGTTTCCCTTCGCCCTCGGCAAATGCGATACAGTTGGGGATAAGTCGGCCGCAGCCGCACAGGGGGGTCTTTGGAAAGGGGGGGGGGGGGGGGGACAAGCTAAAAAAACCCTGGGCAATGGCAAATACAATAAAAAAAATAACGAAAAAATTGGGGTAAAAAAAACTGGCTTATTTCAAAGATTGACAGGTTTTTATCTCTTAAAATCCTTCACGTTCGTGCAACCTATTTGTTCGATATCTTCTTAAAATAGGCAATATATTTTTTATTTGTCAATTTTCTATATTTGTGTTTGAATGAATGCAATTTTTTAACTACATTGATAATAATGTACCTTATCATGTGACGCAATTCTCGTTGAAGTTTACGAAGTTCGTCCACGTATGTAGCCATGGAATCGAAATAAGCGATGGCGTCCACGAGGTTCGGTTCACGTTTCAGATTCCGAAGAATTTCATCTCGTCTGTGTGTGTATATAATTAGAAAATGCACGTGGCCATGACATCGAGTTAGATATCTCTTTTATTTAATTAGAAAGGAAAACGTAAGAAATTCCATCTTGTTTAATAAATCATGAGAATTTCGTTTGAGCGTGTAGTATTTCAATTTAATATTTTTTATTACCTGGATTTGATTCTTCCGTATTCGGGCATCGTGCGAGTCAGATCGGCGTAAAAATTCTTCAAGGATGGTACATAGGTGAGAGATCCGTTGAGAAGGTCTCGTCCTAATGCCTCGTGACGTACATAACTCACGTAATTGTCACCCATAAGGATTCCACGTCCGAAGTAATTGATACCATAAACGGACGCGATACCCAGACTCTCGATACTTCGAAGCAAATTCTTGAAAGCTATTAAGTACCTGTATAAAACAAATGTGACAGGAACAAAAATGTTTATCTTAATAACTGAAAAATTGGCCTCAATTGCCAATCTTAATATTTTTTTCTAAGGCCTCAATTCGCGCGTTGCATAAATTAATTGAGTAGATTATTAGTTGGACCGGAGGATTTTTTTTATTATGGTGGGAAAAGTGTCAAAAATATTATACGAGTAAGAATTATTTTTTACCTCCACACCCCGCTGTTGTCCGTTTCTTTGATCTGGTTTGTGAGATGATCGAGCATTGCAGCATTGACACTCGTGTACCATGACATCACTTCGGAAATGCTGCTCTCCTCGGAAGTGATTTTTTGTCTGGAAAAGGGCTCTTTAATTACCCATTGGACAAATATTTTGCGAGCTTTTTCCCGGGGTAAAAATAACAACGTGAAAATCGGTATTAAAACTTTTTTGTCATAGATTGATAGGGATTTTCTTTCATTTTAGAGTTACGTTTAATTCATCTTCTTCACAATATTCGGCAATCTTCGACAATTCAGTTTCGGCGTATTGCCGACGTTTCGCAAACTTTGCAGTTTGCATCATCAGGGCTGAGAGCTCCGATACTGTAGCTCCCTGGTCTCAGGTACTCCTTATATATACGCATGGTCATCGTTCCGGATGACTGCACCAGCCAATCAGAGTTTTTGATTGATCAGCTGGTCAATTAAAAAACTAAGAAGATAGCACAAGGATCAAGGAACACCAACGGTGTGTTAGATATGGCCATATTCTTCGGTCAGCACTAGCCGAACACAAGATGGAAACAGGAGACTCCATCCCTTTTGACAAAGCTCAAATGCTGGCCAACCCACTGAGTCATTTCTCTAGGAAACATAAAGAAGGTTTAGAAATCCGAAAACAATCGAACAACCTAACAGAGACAGAGGACGTTACCAGGTCCATCCAATCTGGCACACCATCCTCTCGGTTTTTTAATTGACCAGCT